>QEPC01008366.1:2907587-2925562 GCA_003113815.1 Sphenodon punctatus | reverse complement strand
CCCCCCCGTGGACCTGGCACTTCCCTCACATACCCTCCTTGCCATTTCCCTGACGAGTGCAAGTCGCGAGTCTGAACCCCTTCCTTGTTCCCCAGCTATGATGATAGGGGTCTATGTTCAGAGTGCGTAAGCACACGAACAGACCAAAACACTATCCTGACAGGCCTCCTTTCCTCATATTTCTCAAACAGAGCTCCCTCGTGCATGAGAGGTGTGAGTGGGTGGTGCTTCTCCCCTTCCTACCCCCTCCCACTGACACTGTCGCATGGAGCGGTATGGTAAGCCCCACTGTATGCGGGCCACTCCTGAGACTCACTGTGGTGGCCTGCAGGGGGAAAAATGACAGAGACTCATTCTGAAGGAATTGTTAAAATGTCAGCTGAAACCCCTTCTGCCCTGTCTTACTGAACATGACGTCCAGGCTCTTGATTATCAGCTGGCTTTCTTAGGGCCAGAAATCTGCACCAGAGCAGGAACTGAACTTGGGTTAGGTGGGTTCTAGGCAGCTAACCCAAGGGAATGCTTTGTTCCCTTCATCATATGGGATTTAGTGAACACCCCGAAGCCAGGCCTGATCCTTCTTAGTGTTACCTTGCCTGCAATATCCCTGCACATCTTCCCATTGGCTGCTGAGTGCAGTATATAGCAGTATATAAGCCCATGGCAGGAAATAGGAAGTGTCCATTCAGTGTGGCCTGTCACATTGGACTCAGACTTCCTGTGTTCCAACCCTTGTCTGTATTTGCACAACAGTCTGCACGTCACGTTCAGCCCTCTCCTCCTGCCCTTGCCTGCAGCTTCAGCCTATGCTCTGCTCATTGCCCTAAGGCAGTCTTCCTCTTGCCCTCATTCCTGCCTCTATGGGCTGATCGTCGGGCCCTGACTTCCTGGTTTACTCCTCCACCCTAATACTTGGTTTGCCTTTTGGCTTTGTTCGCCCAACCTAGTTGAACCCTTGACTTTGACCTTCCAGCTCAAATATTTGTTCTCTGCTCTGGTCTGCCTCTTCCAGCTCATCACCTGGCTTCTAAGGGCTTGATTCTGCAATGAACCACCACAGTCCAGGTACCTGACACCAAGTCTCACAGCTCAAGGATACAATCCTAGAAAATGCTGTTGGGGGGGAGGGGGGGAGTTCATACCCTGCTCTTTGCCAAAAGGCTCAGAAGTAGCTAAAATGAGTACTTTCCAGTACCTGACACAACATCCCACCTTCAGGTACCCTATAAGGGCCCGACCGGTTACCCAAGGTCCCGGTTTTCTGACTTCCATACGATGGTCTGTTTCTATGGGTCTCCTCTATTTCTCCTGCTCTCTGATTCTTTCCCTCTTTCACTGACACCCATCCTCCTATATTCTTTCCTGTTTAAATAACCTTGGACGTTACCTTCTTTCTGACTTTTCTGAAGTCCTGAAATACGAACTTCCATTTCTCGAGTTTCTGACCCATTTTTTGCTATTTCCCTGAACCAATTTACCAATCTGTAATCAGTAAATCAGTATCGATAATTCCCAATTTTTCAGATAGTGGGGTACCCATTTGGTGCTTGTGTAGCCCGTTGGATACCCAGCAGCACTGTGCCTGAAACTGAAAGCATTACCCAAGGGTAATAAATCAAGTTCCCATTTCTGTTCTACTCAGGATGGCTTAAAATTGCATATCTAATACAAGCAAATAACATTAATAAGCATAATAGAACTTGAAAACCCCTTTACCTACCCACAATACAATACAATCTACACGCCCCTTCTTCACTCCCACCCACTCTCACAATAGGGAGTCATCATCCCTCCCCACATGTGTGCGCATGCGTGCATACACACACACACGGGGGGGGTATGACATTTCCACCCACCACACAACTGAACTCTCCCACCCATCCACCCTTCCTTCCCTTGTCCGATAAAAACTTCAAGCACAAAACAATAATGAAATCTGTGTTGAACACGGGAAGAGAGGTTTCCAAGGGAGGTCTTCTGAATTTCAGAAATCACTGCCACATGGTATTTAGTCCCAGCTCCCAATGGCTGCTGTATTGACAGGGCCCTTAGCCACTGCCCTTTGACATCCATCCACATGCAACCACCTTCCCCCTCTGTGTATCTGGGCTGGGAACAGATTGGAGATGTAGTTCAAAATGTGGAACAACAGCTATTTGCTTCTCCATCTTCCCTCTCCCGTTTCGCCCAGCCAAAGAGATAACACCAACTCGAAGGAATAGATAGGGGACGACTAAGGGCCTGTTTAGATGAACGGACGCTGCTCGCACCTGTAATTATGCAGCATGTAAAAGTGCCACAGGCAGTGTTTAGATGCGCCTAGACACGCCGTGGACCTACCATATTTCCGGTCGCACATTCTTTTAAGACCGCAAATTAAATCCCAAGGTATTTAATTTGTGGTCTTAAAAGATTCACGACCAGAAATACGGCACATCCACTGTACATCTAGGTGCGTCTAAACGCTGCCCATGGCACTTTTACATGCTGCATAATTACAGGCGCGAGTGGGCGGCGCGAGTGTAAAAGCAGCCCAAGAGGGCAGTCTGTCCTGACCAGACACAGGACCGAGCTGTAGCACTAAAGGGGGGATGCCAGCAGAACGTAGCCAACAACCAGCTGCAGTGCAGAATCCATGACTGAAGACGCTGCTTGTCACATGCAGCCACATACCGTCTGGAACCAGACATCTGCTAAATGGTATGTTTCAAAAACACTTGCATGAGTAGATCCTGATTGCTAGCATATTTGTATATTCTCTTGTGCAATGTAATGGGTACGCTGACTGTGGACGACCTTATAGCTAAGGTACTATAAATGAACATTCATAATTAGATCTTTCAGGGAGAAAATTTTAATATTTTTTTCCAAATCACCTGCAGGAGAAAAAACCTAATTTAGATGACTTCCCTTTCCAATTTTGTACCGATAAACAAACAGAAAATATGCCCCAATTTGTCCACAAAATTGAAATAAGAAAAGCTGTAGAACCATTAAAGTCTTGAAAGCATACAACCCTCAGTCTATATCTGCTCTGGTTAATATTCAGATGGAAAATCAGGAGTGTTTGATTGTGTCAAGAACGAAAGCTGTTTGACTCAGCATGGAACTTCTTTTTCACTATTCTGAACTCCCTGCAATGCCGTCTAATTAGTTTTTGAATGACCCCAATGTTTTTGTCACGATGGCCTTAACTACTGAGCTGTTTGAGGCATTTTAATTATGTGGAATAAAAGGGTTGCATTGAAATGAAAATAGAAAATGAAGTTAAGTGGGGTTTGGGCCATTAGGCCTACATCAGGAAGGAACTATCAGCACAAGGGGGGAAAAGATATTTAATGGGAAGAGGTAACGTCCAAGGTTATTTAAACAGGAAAGAATATAGGAGGATGGGTGTCAGTGAAAGAGGGAAAGAACCAGAGAGCAGGAGAAATAGAGGAGACCCATAGAAAGAGACCATCGTAACCGTGACATGCCTGTTGAAAGCTGTATTACGAATGGAATCATGTAGTGCACGGGAGATCCAACATTTCCTTTAACTAGAATAAGGCCGTGGGTTGTCCAAATATTTTTTGCGCATATGCAAAAAAAGTTTTTATTTTTTTATATTTGTTTTTAGTGCACATGCATAAAATGGCACCGCTCTGGGAGAAGAGGACCAGTCAGAACAGGCTGTGGAGAACTGGTGTGGATTTTCAGCCATGCCGGACTACGTCAGCTGGGATTGCAGTTCCATCTGACGATAGTGAGACACCACTTGAGGTCATGACGACACACAGGACGGGAATCTCTAAGTTACGTAATATGACTAAAGATCCTGACTGCTAAGTACATAAAAAGATAGCTTTTGAAGATGCATATCTGAAAGACAGGAAGAGGAAAAGAAAACATTGTAAAACTTATGGATAAGTTAATGCTGAAGTGAATAGTGGATTCTTTTGGATACCTGTCCAATTAATAACTGCAACCATCCATTTTGTTCAGTAGTTTGGCTGCTTGGTTTTTGGAAATACTTCATTTCGGCTACTGTGCACGTGCAAGAGTGATAATAATTTGGGACCCTTGTAGAACTGAAACAAGTACCTGCAAAAATGGGTCTACTCAATGAATTTCCAGTACCCAAATTGACCTGACAACATTCGGTACCGATTAGTGCCCAATTGCGACCTGATTTGGGTACTGATGTCCCAGAATGTCCACTCCTGGTACCAGTATTTCAACTTCTGATGCCTATTGTTTTATTTTCCATCCCAGAAAATCAACTTCCTGTCCCAATTTTTCCATTTTCTGTCCTGATGTTTTGGTTTTCAATTCTGATATACCAATTGGAAACCAGAAAAATCAAAAAACAGATCCTGGAAGTTACCAACTTTTCAGGTTTCTGGGCACCCGATCGGTACCTAGGTAGCCTGTCGAGTACCCAATACTGTACCCAAAAATGCAGGGATTACCTGCAGGTACTAGATGAAGTACCCATTTCAACTTCTAGACCCATGTGCACTGCATTTCCCCCATTGGTGGCAATGGGCGAAATGCAGTGAACTAAGACCGTTTTTAGACGAGGAGCGCTAAAGCGCCTCCTGAAAGACAAGCCGCCGGAAGTGACGTGTCCCCATTGCTGCCGGCGGCGGCGAGGGGAGCCACAGGGCTTTCGAGCGGCGCGGTATCAAGACTTGAATTTTCTGGCTTTCAGAATGCGCTGCTCGAAAGCCCCGTGTCTCCTCCCACCGCCGGCAATGGGGACACGTCACTTCCGGCGGCTTGTCTTTGAACGCGGCATTCAGGAGGCGCTTCAGCACTCCCCATCTAAAAACGGTGTTAAATCCTTGCTAATAATACTGGAATAACTGAATATCTGAATAAGTGGGTAACAAAATAGCAAAACAACAAATACGTTAACCAAAATATCCAAAAACAAATATCCAACAAAGATTCATTTACTTATTTCTAGTATTTCTATACTGCCCTCTCCTGCCTAAGAACAATGCATAAAAACATGATATAAAAATATAAAATACAAAATACAGTAAATAAAATATCAGTTAAAATCACACAGCAATCAAGGACCCCAAAAGAACCCCATTATCCCCCAAAATAACATAACACCACCACCAAAAGCCTGGCGAAACAGCCAGGGTTTACACTGTCTGTGGAAGGAGGGGAGATCTGGAGAGAGGCAAACCTCTACTGGAAGGGAGCAAATTTGAGATGGACAAGTTGATGGACTCAAGATGGACTTGAATAATGATAATAATTTGTTTTGGCAGATATGGTTTGAATTGGGCAAAACCACTGGATACAATATTCGCTGCCAATATTCATTTCACCTTTGGGATAGATAATGGGTAAAAACACATATGATGGCCATGCAGCAGCAGACCTGTAAAAAAAAAACCATGGGGGACATGGTCTGGGCTGGGTCAGGCCACTAAACAAATGTGCACGTGACTGAGGCACCACAGAGGGCGGAGAACATCAAAAACATCCTTTACAATATGTTCTGCTTCTTCCCCAACTTCTTCCTTCATCTTCACCACCCTGGAAGTGTATCCCGCAAGTATCTCTGCAAATCCAGTTCTGTGGGTAATTTCAGACGTGACGGGCCGTTTGGCCCGCCACGCTGAACCCTAGAATGGGATCCGTCTCAGATCCCGGTCCGTTATCAGACCGGCCGTCCTTTAGACGTGCCGGCCTGATCTCTGAGGGGGGATCAGGGAGGGGGTAGAGCTGCACGGCGCTGCGCAGGGAGGGGGAGGGGCAGCACGATGTGCAGCCACTCAGCCCCGCTCCCCCTCGCCACCTGCCCATGGGGAGAGGGACAGGCACAGCAGCCAATGAGGCCGCTGTGCCCGACCCCGTCCCGTGGTTGGGGCCGGATTCCAGGACGGGGCTGGCAAGCAGACGTGCATCGCAGCCATTGCCAGCCCCGTTACGGATCGTGGCCAACCTAACCATGGTTCTGGAGGTGAGGTCGGCCTCGCTTCCAGAACCGTGATTCGCTTTGAACCCCGCCAGGAATTCACCATGGTGAACATCTGGCGGGGCTCAAACAGACGTTCAGGGGATCATGGCCACCACCCTCAATCCACTGTGATTCAGGGTGGTTGACTGTGATCCTGTAACGTCTGAATTTACCCTGTATCTCTGTGGGTGTTCACTGGCAAAACCGCGTGGGGGAGCTTTCAGACTGGCAGCACCTCATACATATCCTGGCTGCGCATTCCCTCCTATGGCCAGAATATACGTGGGGGGTGGGGGTGGTCTGAAAGTGGCCTTAGTCCAGGCTAAGACTTTGGGAGTTTCCTGAGGTCAGAACCTGGGCTAGCTGCTAACAAAGCCCGGAGCAATCCTATGTCAAAATCTGGCAGCACCTGCACATACGCACAGGTGAAGTCTGGGCCAAAGCGTGACAAAGCAGGCCAATGCAGGCCTCTATCATGTCTGTTTTTACCCTATGAGGAGGAAACATAAAAGGATATCAGAGTAGGGTGGCATGGGAGAGGGAGAGAATGTAAACAGATGGAATAAAGGAATGGGAGGTAGGTCTATCTGCAGTTCCTCCCTTCCCAGGTCAGTCACTTGATGCTGGTGTAAATCCAGCTTTCCCAGTGTTACAGAATATCTTTCATGTTGTAGGACCTTTAACACAAAATAATGGCTCAATTGTTAGGACAGCAACCACTGGGAGAAACAACAGGAGGTTAGCAAAGGAGGAGGAGCTGAGCTGGTAACTTGTTTTACTCTCGGTTTTGTACATAGAAGCAGGGAGGTTACAATAAGGGGAAAGGGGGTTCGTTTCTTTCCTCCAAAACAGGAGTAATCAAAGAATGGAGCAGAGCCTTGCACAAGCTCAAATTTCTGGCCCTTGTGATCTTGAGTGCAGTATTGTGGCAGCTGCCTCTCACCCAGCAGTCCTCCCATATCCTAACATACCTCTCTGTTTCCTGGCTATAACTGCGCAGTACCTCTCTTGTTTCAGCTCTGTGACCACCCTGGAAGCACTATAACTCCATGAGAGGACTTGCAGGATACACTTCCAGGCTGGTGAAGATGAAGGAAAAAGTTGGGGAAGAAGCAGAATGAAATACCTCCATGAACAGAAAACTCCTCAGAACTGATGTAAGTGCTCTGTGGTGAGTAACAACCTCAGAAACTAGACAGTTGTGAGTCTTGGATCAGCCTTGTCAGTGGTGCCAACCATATTGCGTTGGAGACCCTGACAACAGCCATGTCTCCAACAGCCTTCTGAGGGTGTTGGTGCCATGCTGTTGGACTCACCCCAGGCAGGATCCGGCCTGGCCACCAGGCAGATGTGCCGGTGGTCGAGGCAGGGGAGGGTGTGTGGAGTGGGCAGGGTGGTACAGCCCCGGCCCCTGCGCTACTGAGCGCGGCCCACCCTCCTCCCAGACAGTCAGGTGCAGCGGCCTATGAGTCTGCTGTCCTCACCCAGAAAAGCTCCGGCCCTGGACCGGAGTTAAGTATAGCGGGCTATCACGTGTGATGGCCCATTCTACCCCAGTCCAGGGATGGCTTGCCCGGGCCGTGGAAGTGCTTAGCCTGCACCGTGACTTGGCAGGGAGTCCAAGTCACAGTGCGAGCTAAATCCTGCCACGGTCCAGGGAGCGCCCTGATCCCACCCGCGGTAACATCTAGCAGGCAGGATAAAACATGACGCCACCGCCGGTGGCCATGCAGAGTAAAGCATGGCCACCTGTGGTGGCGTCATATTTGAAAATGTGAGAAGAAAGTAAGAAATCTATGTGACTATTAAGACTCTAACTTGCTCACAAAAGCAAAAGGAAAGGAAAGCTAATTTTTTATCTCCAGCTGTGCTACAGCAGGGCACACCAAGTTCCATTAAGGATGTAGCTCCAGCCTTAACTTTCAGTTTTGTTGCTTCATGGATTTACATTTATACTCAATGTTAGCTTAATGTTTTATTAAATGATTAAATTCATTAATCCCCCATTTTCAGACCTCAGCAAATGTAACTAATTCGCAGTTACCCCTTAAGTGTAGGTCTGGGTTTTTTTAGAAAAAGAAGAACAATAACGCACTGACCCTTTCCTTTGCTATGTAGACATTTCTGCCTACACTTTACCCACTCCTTCCCCACAGCCATACCCTCTCCTTTTCTTTTTAATAGAGGCCAAATATTATGTCATGGAAATTTTGGGGTATTTGGTCATAGCGAGAGCTACAGGCAATTATTTATTAATTTAAATCTGTATTCCACCTCATCCCGAAGGCTCGGGGCAGGTAACAATACATAAAACATGTACAAATAAATATAAGGTAGAGCGAGATCATATATAAGGTAGAGAGATACTGGCCTCACCACTAGGCCTCATGAGGCCAGGTTCCGGTGGGGCCCCTACCACCCGGCTAGGCCTCACCCGTACCTGACCGCAAGGCTAGGCCTCACCAGGCCCCCTTTCACCCACCACTAGGCCTCACTGCAAGGTCCCCCTCCCCCCATGAGGCCAGGCCAGGCCAGCTTCCCCCTCCCCCCCACGAGGCCTTACCATGAGGTCAGGCCTTGGCGGGCCCCCACCACCCAGCTAGGCCTTGCAGTCGCCCGGGCCTCACCATGAGGCTAGGCCTCACTGGGCCCCTCCCCCTAACACTAGGCCCCGCACCCCCACACACACACTAGGTCTTAACACGAGGCCAGGCCCCAGCGGGCTCCCCACCACCTGGCTAAGCCTCACCCAGGCTTCACCATGAGGCTAGGCCTCTCCAGGCCCCACAGCCCAGCACCACCACCAGGCCTCGCCGCTGGTCCTGCCCAGTCCAGGCCTCCCTCACCACCATCCCCCTCCCCCGCCCGGGCCTTGAACTTACCAAAAATGGGGTCCCTTTGCTCTGCTCTCCCTCCAACTGTGACCGCTGCCACTGCTGCACCACTACCCATTGCTGCTCCTCTGCTGCCGCCGCTCCGACTCCTCCTGACTCTCAGGTTAGGTCCCACACTGTGCATCATCTCTCCTCCGCCTTGCCTCTCAGGTTCCATGCCGCTCTGCTCTCTCCAGCTGCCAGGGTGTCCCATACCGCCGCCTCTCCTCTGCCGCCATGTTCGCTGCTGCTGGATCGCCGCTGCCTTGTTGCTGCTCCAGGCTCCGCTGCTTGCCGCTCCATGCTCCTCCTGTCATCGCCTCTGCCACTCTCCGGGGTCCTGGGATCTCCGCCACTGCCACCGCACTGCTCTTCCACTCCGCCACCGCCGCTGCTCCTCCTCCACTGCCACCGAGTGAGTCGCTGTCATGAGTGGCACTGGTTCCGGTCTGAAGCAAGCCAGCCAGCAGCAGCAGTAAGTAACCTGTGCTACTCACCTGCTCTGCACGTGCTGTGCCCACGGGTCCTCTCTTTCCTGTAAGTCTTACGCAACTTCCGGGAGGGAGAGAGAAAGAGGGGCCAGGCAGGGTCACATGGACCTTGGAGGCCTCACCCGCCAGGTCGGAGGAGAGCTGAGGACGGAGGAGGAGGTAGGTGGAGCCGTGCGAGGTGGAGCCATGGGGGGGGAGGCCGAGGGGCCTCGTGGTGCTGCTGCCACTGCCAGTGCAGTACCACACCGACACTGGTGATACATCTGTCCTGAATCTCCCCCCTGACCATTTTTTTTTTTAAATCAAGCCCCTGAACCATGGGGGCCCCCCAAGTGTGAGGCCCTGAGCGGATGCCCCTAGCCACCCTGTGGTAAGGCTGGTCCTGAGCCCGGGCTGTGATCCCAGAGACCTCCAGGGTCACAGCCCCTGTAAAGGTCTGCCCAATCAGGCCAAAATGGGCTATAATGTTTGTTATGGCCTTCCAGTACCCATTCCGGATTGAGTCCGCCATGGCCAGCCACCATGCCTGTCCATCAGGGGGTGGTGCTATGTGGGTGGGGAAAGACGGGTGCTCGGTGCAAATTTAGTCAGTGGCCCGACCGTGTCAGCAGCAGTTGCCCAACCCTGGCCAGGTCATGATGGCGGCGCTCTGCCATCACGTTTTGTAACACCCTTTGTTTCCTTCTTTTCTAGAAGGGCTGCAAGGCAAAGCAGCACCCCTAATCCAATATTATTTTCTAAAACAAAAAACTTTACAGTTTAAAAACTTGTTAAAGGCAGAACTGTTTCCAAAACAAAAAACTTTCCTTTTCAATACCGTTTCACAAAAGACATTTTCCCAAACTCCAAAAAACATGAACATTAATTACAATTACAATTAAAAAAACATTTAACATACATTACAACAAAAATTAAATGTCCAAAAGCATGGAAATTATTTACAGATTTTCTATCTATATTCTACAATTTACCGTCAACATTAATGTAATATATATACTTAATTCCTTACCATACATACTTACTCTTATTATTTATCACTAACTAAACTATCACATTATTTCTTTATTGATCATTTCTTTATCATAATTCGATGATGAACAATTTTTTCAAACTTCCTTAACTGTCGATTACATGTGTAAAATTTGTATACACATTATCCAACGAACCAATGTGACATTATGCATTATCACAACTGTTGACAATGTCAGTGCAGACAACGTTATACAATTGCTTGTACACAATGCAATACTGCGCAAAAGACAGAGGATGTGATTAATATAGTAGTGAGAACTGACAAAAGTCAGTTATGTGATATGTTCACATGTGGATACACAATAAGGAAGGACAGAAAGAGAAAACCAGAAGCATGAAAGTCATATCCATCTTTGCCCTCAGTTTTTAACAGTCATATCCATAGTTCAAAGTCATATTTAAAAATCATTATATCCATATTTAAAATATCATAGCCATATTCCAAGAGGCAGGATCCAGATAGGGAACATGGAGGGAGATGCAGAGCTATGGGGCAAGGCAGGAACTCCAGGCTTGGGGCACAAACTGGCTGGGCAGTCGCCCCTCCCCTCAGATTGGCAGCAGGTTCATTGCTTCGCAGGGCAGTTCTAGCCTTCTACCCCAGCCCCACACAGGGATGCTTGCGGCTGCATGCCAGTCATATGCAGATATAGGCAAATCACCTCATTAGTCTGTATTGCTTGTGCAGAATGAGCCAGGTCTGTGGTTTGCCTCCCCAACACAAGGGGGCAGTTGTAGGTGTGATGCTGCAGGGAAGGATGGGGGGGGGGATAAATCTACAGAGCTGCTTCCCCCCATACATTTTTTGAATGGGTGGCTCTCCCTGCTGCTCCTTCCCCAACAGCCGTTGATGCCACTCAGAAGGAAGGGGAGGAGATGCAGCCAGGCAGGGCTATGTTGCACTGCACGTTCAAACCCCAGGATGGGGGAAGCTGTCAGGGGGTTGGGAGGGGCAGAATGGAAGCAAGGTTGAGGCAGGTTCTGGGCAGAAGCAGCAGCGGGGCTGTACTGTGGGTACCGTACAGCTGCACTGGGGATGATGAGGCACAATGTCCCCCTCCACAGCCAAACGTTGAACCAAAATTACTCCCTGATGGCAGCTCTGCCAAGGGAAAATGGGGGGTAGAGTGAGGGGGGCACAGGGCAGGGACAGAGACCTACTACCCTTCCCACAATCCCTTGTACCAGCACACACACACCCCCGTCTGGCTACTGTTCCACCGGGTCTCTGGGATCAGGGCCCAGGCTTGCCACTGACACACCCAGGAGCAATCCCAGACCAACATCTAGCGACACGCCAACAAATGTGCCAATTGCTCGCAGGCCCAAGCAGGCCTCAGCAAGCTAAATCGGACCATGATCACATTTGTTAACATCCATTGGTAGCATGCACACAAGTGATGTCCCATTCACTTCAATGGTATCGTGCACACATACGTTATCTGCTGGAGGACGGAGTTGTCTCTATTTGTTAGCTTGTCTTCACACCCTATTCTGCAATTGCCTGTTACTCCCTCCAAGCAGCAGGGAGAGAAAGTAGGTGATACATGGTCTAGAGAAAAGTAAGGTAAAGAAGAGATCTTATAACAGTTTTCAAATATTTAAAGACTACCCAAAAGAAGATGGAGAACAATTGTTCTCCATTGCCACTGAAGGGTGATTCCAGAACAAGAGGCGATGGATTTAAGTTCAGGAAGGTAGAATTAAGTTTGACATTAAGGGAAATTGTGGGCTCTCCTTCCATCCCTGCGGGTTTTTTAGACTGGATAAATGTCTTTCTGGGGTGGTTTCGGTCTAGTCATGACTTTTGACTCTGAGATTAGAGGGTTGGATTAAATGAGCCTTGAGGTCTCTTCCAGTCATATGATTCTCAGAAACCACATCTCAATTGTCCTGTGAGCACATTTCCTGTTGGCAGGTACATGGTGGAGTGCATACAGGAGCCTCACTCTTTTTTAATGCTTCAGCAAATAGTAATTGCACACCTGGAAGGAAGAACAATGGATTCATCATATAGCCTGTAAAACGTCTGACTTATTCTCCAGATTTTTTACACTAATTAAACTGGGGGGAAACATACTTGGGATAAGCTATTGCAGAAAAATAACTGCCTTTTTATTGTTTATTCCCTAATTGCACACGCAATGAAGCACATTTAAAATAGTGCACCTTGGCACTTCCATTTTAATGATGCTTTTACTATGGCCTGAGTGCTAATGCCCTCCTTTTTATTACAGATTACTGCTTTTTAGTGACTGCATTGAAAGACCCTAGTTTTTGATAAAACAAGCATGTAATGCACCAGAATAATGTATGGCGCATATTAAGTTACAGTGAAAAAGTGAGGCCTTGAGTTTATGAAGAAGCATATATTTATTCTGCATTATAAACACCTCATTATGCAGTGTTATTGATGTGCTAAGCACTTAAATTGCAAGCAAAAAACTCTAAAGCATAGGCCGGCATAAATGCATTTTTCCATCAAAACAAAATATGGTTACTCTTAAAATAAAAAACAACTTCTTAGATCATTTCTAATAGTGTCAAAACTTTGTGAGAAAGCTTTGGGTGAGACGAAATGTGCCACTGATGAGACAGCGCCCCGCCCCCCACTCCCTGGGTAAAAGGGTGGCATGGCACAAACATGCCTGTGACCCCTGGCAGCTGAAGAGCCATTCCCCTACCCCCTAACTAAAACAAACGTGCCGGCAGGCAACCCAGCACCATGTTCTCTGCCATGATGGTGCAGTCATGGCGAATGACCATGGTGGACCCTGCCCTGTGGTGGGGATAGGCAAGGCTGAACAAACATGCAGGCCCACATTGGCCCACACTAGCCCAAGTGGGCGACCGTTGGCCTGGGATCATCACCCAGAGTCAGGACCAGGGTACATCCTGGGCCAGCTGGCCTACCTGCTCCAGGGCAGTCATGGGCCAACATCTGGAGGCAGGGCATCAGCTGAGTGAGTGAGTCGCGGACCAATGTGGGCCACAGCGGGTCAGCACAGGCCACCGTCTCGTCTTGTTTTAACCATTGTCTCAAAGGGTCTGAAATCTGATTATATCAGTGCTAGAACTAACACAAGTAAGCATTTCTGCATTCATGAATATTACATTTTCAGATAACCCTCCAAAAAATTATTCACGCTGAAACAGATATTGGAGTATCTGTTTATTCTGATATTCTGATTCCGTTATTTCAATATTTTGATGATTTCCATTCAGCACTGACAGGTCATGGGGTGGAACTGGGAGCCTACAGCTGTTTGTCATCTTTCCAAGTGATTTTTTTCCCCAGTCCCTTGAAATCTATCGTCCTGCAAGCTCTTACTCTCCCATTATGGAGACAGTGTATTGGCAGGACCTGGGCTTCACACTTCCTATGGAGCTCCACTTAAATGCATGGAAAAGGTTTGACAATGTGAGAAATCATCCTGCTAGCTAAGTGTAGACTCCAGTGTGAAAAAGCCTGAGACCTCCTCGATTCTGAAGTAAACTCATTTACACTAAGGAAAGGATTAGCCATACAAGACCTCCATAATCATTAGTCATTTGAAATCATCATGGATTTACTGTCTCCAGTGGAGACTGAACTTGGTGCCATGAGCTCCACACTGCATCAACTGGCTTGTCAGGCCTGACTTTAGCAATCCCATTTTACAGATGGGAAGCCGAGACTGAAGGTATTCCCATAAAAAGGCCAGTGGAGATTGAACTTCATGCCTTTTACGCCACAAGGTTAGGTGCCCATCACTTGAGCTAAAGACGACTGCCATGGGTTAACCCTCAAGGTGGGTGAGTTGCCACAGGAGCAGGGACCACGTCACTGCCCGATACTTTCCTATTACCTCAACTATGACTCACTTCCAAGCCTAGAGGCTCAGGCCCTTCTACCCCTGGATTCTGAAATGAGAGAGTGACTCTTTAAACTGTGGGATGTATATTTGCTCCCTCGCTTGCTCACAGCCCCACTGCTCCTCAAAGCATACTTGCCTATTCGTCCTTGCTGGTTCCCATTCCTGGAACTCCCTCCATGAATACATTCAATCCTCTCCCTCCTTCCCAACCTTCAAATCCCTCCTGAAAACCTACCTCTTTCATCAGGTCTTCCCTAGCTTTTCATCCCTAGTGCCCCTTCCTTCCCCAACGTAACTATGTAACTAAACTAAGCATGTGTACCTGCAACCGCACGCCTTCATGAATGTATCCTCATCTCTCCATCTGTTGCCCCTATCTCTTGTCTCCCCTCTTTTGTCTTTCTTAGATTATAAGCCCTCCCAGGGGCAGGGACTTTGTCTATTTTCAACAGTTGTAAAGAACCAGGTACATTGCTAACACTATATAAATACTTAATAATACAAATCTCTTTCATAAACCAGACTTCAACCCTCGCCCTGCCAGTCTTNAGACTGTAGGAAGAAGGGGAGAGAGAGAGGAGGCAAAGTCCAGGGGATCAATAGCTTGAAGGTCACGGAAGGGGCGTAGAGAAGGGGAAGAGGAGGGGGGACAGTGGGAAATGTTGAAAGAGGCAAGGAAGTGGTCTGATATAGGATGAGGATCGAAGGAGAGATCAGCGATCAGTCTTCATGTCCAAGCTCTGCCGCAGCACTTCCTTCAACTTCTTGGCCTCCATGCCCCCATGCCCAGTGAGCTTTACAGTTTACACAGTCCTCTCTTTGACAATAAAGTTTTTCCTCCACTCCAGCCATTTTCCCTCCTGTGTGGATTCTTTGATGTATGAGATGCTCTGTGTGGATTTTCTCATGGGAAAGCGTTAGGCAATAGTGCATAGCCTAAAAGAGAGGAGAAATGTTTGCGATTGTTTTTAAAAAGAAAATTAAAGAAATGACAGCATCCGCTCCTTACAAGGGCCATGTCTGAACCCTTTCCCAGCTAATTTTTTTCAAGAGAAATGAAGAAATCATATCTCTAAATTAATGCTCCCAAAAGAAGTTGTTGCTTTTAAATTCCAAAGAATGACAATTTTCTACCAGATGTTGGAAAACCCTGTTCTTCTCCCTGCAATGAGGAAAGCCATTAAGGAGCAATTAGGAACCCATTAAGGAGTCACAGAAGACAACAAAGAATCACTTAACTGCAACATGGGAGGGGCTGCTCTGAACATGTCAAGGGAAACCTATTTGGCTGGTTTGGCTCTTTCAGGAAAATTCAGCTCATTCTCACTACTACGACTAATCATTTCTGTAGTGCTACTAGGCGTACGCAGTGCTTTTTCCGTCACAGATTTTCAGAGACAGGTCCCTGCCCAGGGGGCTTACAGTCTAAGATAGACAAGGGTGAGGGGAACACAGGGAAAGACAGACACACACATATTCCCATTTTACAGATGGGGAACTGAGGCTGAGACTTACCTAAGGCCACTAGGACTTTGTAGCAGTTTTCCTTGATAACAAAAGAGATGTCCAATAAGTGAAATCCCTGAAAATTTGGGACACCTGAAAGGTATGCTTTGAGGGATCAGCAGTCAAATAACTTGGGGTACCTGTGGTTTCAGGATCCCAAACCCTCCTTTAACTCCTTCAGCTAGGCACTCCCCAGATAATGGCCTTAGTACTGACACCTTCCTCTTCTTCTCCCAGAAACTTAATATTTTATGTTCTTCTCATGAGCTGCAGCTGTGTTCTCAGTGGCTGTCCCACAGTTATGGAACTCCCTCCCCTTGGCAGTTCATCTAAGCTCCAACCTGCTCATCTTCTGGAGGTAACGCAAGACCTTCTTGTTCAACCAGGCATTTGGCAGGGGTAGGGTTGGGGAACCTTTTGAAGGCACTCTGATCCTTCAGGGAATGGGCAGGATAACAATGTAAATAAATAAGTAAACAAGCAAACAAACAAACAATGCGTACATCACGGGTAGGTAAAATTCCAAAACCCAAGGTCCACTCACCAAAACTTTCATCTCACCGAGAGCTACAACATGTATCACATCGATCGCAGCTTCCCCCAATCCAAGGGATGGGACAGCACAACCTCCTCCAACCCGCCCCGCCCCCCAACATCAAAACTCTGACTCCAAGGGGGTCTGGTGGGTTCAGGCAGCAGCAACAGCAGCCCATGGCACATTCTCCCGTAGGCTCTGGTGGTGGAAGTGGCAGCTCAGTTCCTCTTGTGCACGAGGCAGCTGCATGGGATTTGTCACCAGGCAGCCACTTCTGGCAAAAGCCACAGGACAGGTGCCCAAAAGCATTTGTCCACCTCTGGCAAAGAGTGTCTGCAGTTGCAGTACTGGATCCATGGAGCCAGTTGTGGTGGCCTACAAAGTCTCTCCTTTTGCTATACCAATTTGTAGCATTACCACTTGCAAACAACTTCCACTAGGATGCATGACATGGCCGCAGATATTTACACAGATCAGACATTCAACCCCACAGGGACCAGTGGTGGCACAATTGGTCAAACAGTTTTAGGCTTTTCTTTCCCAATAACCACGTAAGTCATGTCCTTTTCTCAAAACATGTCCTGCAATTGAAATGGCAACAATTGGCTTTGAAGTACGTAAAATTCACAGCTGAAGCCATCAAGATTATCACTGACCTGGAAACGATTAAGGCCAGACAAAATATCAAGAGGGGGAAAGACTTGGTTTTTTAGAAACTTAATAGGTTTGCTGAAATGCTCTCGACAGACAAGGGGAGCTCAGATCCTGCTGGACATACCCTTGGCTGATCTTTTATCTTTTTTTTTTCCATGGGGATGCATAATGAGTTTAATCTCATGTCCTTTGTTAAGAGACTAGCTCAAGGAAGTCACAAGGAAGTTTTCATTTTGAGTTACTTTGTATTTTCCCTCACAGCAATTGCTGTACGTGTGAGGGTATGTGCCAAGCATAATGTTTCACATGAGACAGTGCAGAAGGCATTCCGCTCTGACCTTTCCAGCTTTGTATTTTTAAGTGGGTTACACCACTTCTGCAGGCCAAAGGTCAGTGAGGCAATGAGAAAAAAGTTTAATGGGATGGTCAAAGTAAGTGAAACACTGAAATTCAAAATCTTTGTCCTTCCCAGGGCAACTACAAATAATATAAAAAAGCCCAGACTTCACCTCAGTTCAGCCTTCACAGGACTCCTCTGGGACAGGAACCATCTTACTGAAGAGTTTTTGGAGGGAAGACGCAATATAGTGCGGTTTTGAAGCCTTGTGGGTCAATTCCATTGAGCTGCACTGTTGCTAATGGAGAACAATCCCCATCCCTGCAAGAAAGTTGAGATTTTTATATTTCCTGGGCGAAACACCATGACTTTTCTGTAAGCCACTCCAAGTCACTTAGGCGAGAGGGGCAGGGTATAAATACAATAAAGATATAAAGAAAGAAATATCCTCTATTCAGCAAGTATTTATGGTGCTGTTTGTACCAAGCAAATATAAGAAAAGTTTGTCATCCCAAAGGATCCATGCAAATTAGTCTCAAATGTATTGGCCGAACAAGAACACTGATTGATTTATAAAACCATAAATTAACAAATGTAGAAAGATTTAGTGGCTGAGTAGTTAAGACACTTAACTGCGTCATTGAAGGCTATGGGTTTAAGTTCTGCTTGGTCTCCCACTGGATGGTCACCTACAACTGCGAATGGGGGCTTTGATCTGTTGGACTGGG
>QEPC01008366.1:2867038-2885190 GCA_003113815.1 Sphenodon punctatus | reverse complement strand
TGTTTTTTGGCGTTTATGTTTTGTTGCAATGCATGGAGTGGAAGGTGTTTTGAACTGTAATTGTACTGAATTGTGTTTTTGTGTGTATTTTAAGAAAGCTGTTGTACATTTAAGTGTATTTTTAAACTGTTAAGTTTTTTGCTTTAGTGAATATTACTTTATTTTCTGGACCAAGTTTAGGTTGAAAGAATTTGGGTGGCTCAGGCCCTTTTAAGGCATTCTCGAGTCCAAACCACTATGGTGTTTATATCTAAGAATTTGTCTCCTTTATTAGCCCCATTGCAAGTTAGCACCAGGCAAGGGGGAATTTGGGGACAACACTCCTCTAGAGGTGGTAATACAAGTAGGCAAGCAACAGCTGTGCAATTTGTTAATATTCAGTCATCACAGGGGGAAAAATTGGTGTCTCAAGGCTGTGGTGACAGTCAGAGGCATAGTGAGGATTTAATAGTCAATTCCCTGCCCCCTTCTGATCGGATTATTTCCCCCTGATCCCCACAGTGTACATCAGGAGCTTCTCAATCTAAATTTCCTGGATGTACAACTTGCAGCGGATCGATATCTCTTCTTAATCCGGATCAGACATTGGAGCGTTGGAGGCTTGTGCATGGGGAGCTCAAGCTTCTTAATACTCCAAGTAAAGATATTAAGCCTGTGATGCCAGATAGGTTACTATTAGAAGTACAGAGCCAGTCCCTTATAGAAGAAATTCAGTCCCCTCCTGAGTTTTTTGTGACACCTGGATCTAAGAGTAATGAACATATGTCACCTGCTAATGGGCCAGTGCATTTTCTAATGCCTGACCCTGCTCCTTGCCTAACTTGCGAACAAACCTCCTGAGGTAGAGACTCCCATGGACAAGGATTCAGTGCAGCCGGGTAGGGATAAGAATGGGGCTGTTTTCTTAGGCCCACACTCTTTGCCAGAGATTTTAGCACCCTCCCAGTGACTGGGTACAGTGCCTAATTTAAAACTGCTCTCTTGGAATATTTCTGGGTGGATGAATAAGAGGGAAGACCTGGATTGTGCTAAGTTTATTAGTCAATTTGATCTGATTTTGTTGCAAGAGACTTGGCTAATCAATCGTTTAGCCCCGGTGGGGCTATTGCCCCACCGGGGCAATAGCCAGGGAATAAAAGCTCCGGGGTTCCACTGCTTTTATTCCCTGGCTATTGCCCCGGTGGGCAAAGGAAGACCCAGTGGAAGCTTGGCTCTTTTAGTTTCTTTAACCCAATCCATCAAGGTTGTTCCTTTAGATGGGTGTCTTCCCCCAGTGACAGTCTGATTAATTAACCTGGAGGAGGGTTTAGAATTGATCTTAGTTAAAGTTTATGTTCTTCCAGAGACCTCACCTTACTATTTACTTTCTATATGGGGGAAGTTGAAGGATTTATTACCTGTACTTTCAGAAAGTTATCCTGCAGTAGGTATCATAGTTGCGGGTGATTTCAATGCTAGACTTGGGAAGGATAAGGAGGAGGGAAGTTGGAACTCAAGTGATCTTCCTAGGCCTTTTTTGTTGCAGGGCATGGCATCTAAGGATACATCGTCTAACCCTTTAGGAATTGAATTAAGGGCCTTGGTGGAGTTTTTGGGACTGTCTATCTTAAATGGCAATATTCCAGGGGATGAGTTGGGGGAATTTACTTTTATTGGGAGCAATGGGATAAGTATTATAGATTATATTTTGATCTCGGACTCTGCTTCCATTGGCTTCTGATTTCTATGTGGAATCCTTTCCTGTAGATCATCAACCTTTAGTGTTTATTCTGAATCCTCTTTCAGTGGGATCTCAGCCTGGGGATCTTACTATGGATAGAGTTCCCAACCTGGACAGTACTACCGAACAAAAAGCCACCTGGACAGCCCAATTGGGCACTTTTTCATCCCAATTCTTGGAGTCCAATCAGATGGTAGAACACAGAACGGCAATATAGGTCAGGAATAATTTGGCTTTAGATAGGTTCCAGGCAATTATTGATCTGTTAAAGCCACATTTGGTTTCTTCACCAAGTAGTTTCCAGGATAAGAAGTCTGTCAAACACCCTTGCAATGACAAAGAATGCAGAAAGGCCAAAACGTATGTTCAGGAGACTGCTTCGCCGTCTGAAGGTCAGCGATGCTGTAGCAGACCATTTGGTCTATATGAATACTAGAAGAGATTATAAAAAATTAATCCAGGAGAGAATGCAAACTTTTTGAGAGAAAGCATGGGGACAACTAGCCCAAGCTTCTAGGGATAATAATTCTGTATTATTCTGGAAAATAATCAGGTGATCTGGGGCATTAGCTTCCCCACTCCCCAAAACATGTATTCCCCCAAAGAAATGGGAAGCCCATTTTAGAGTCTTTTTTTATGATCTTACACCCAACTTGGATCTAGATTTGGCACCCATTGATCGTTTTCCACGCTGGCCTCCGGTGTCAATTGAGGATATGGAATTATTTATTGAACACTTGAAGCCCGGTAAAGCACCAGGGATGGATTATGTCCCTTCTGAATTACTGAAAGAAAATATTTCATGGTGGGCCCCAGTTTTGGCATCCTTTTTTATGTTTCTTAATGAAACTGGGGTTTTGCTGCCTAGTTGGTCGCAAAGTACTGTTGTCCCAATCTTTAAGAAAGGGGATTGTACTGACCCCTCTAACTATAGACGCATTAGCCTTTTGTTGGTTGTCAGTAAACTTTATACTAAATTTTTGCTCCACAGACTAATAGACTGGGTCAATCAGGAAGAGATATTGGGTTCCAAACAAGCCGGGTTTCGTAAAGGAAGATCCACTTTGGATGATATTTTTCTTTGAAATCAACTTATTACAAAGTATGTGCATTAGAGCCAAAGTGGTTCCTCAAATTCTTTATGGGTCTCCCAGGTGGGGACTGTCATGACTGGAAGAAATTGAGAGGCTTCAGAATAGTTTTTTAAGATCTATATTACATACCCCTAGATATACACTGGTAGCTGTATGAAGGGCAGAGGCAGGGTTGCCCCCTATGGTGTCAACTGTTAAATTGACTGAGGCTGCTGTTTGGGAATCATCAGGGACTGCTGAACGAAGCTTTCCTTATTCCATCTATTCCGTCTATTGGCCCCTGGGAGGAACATATTCATTGTCTAATTTCCCACCTGGGTTTTTCAAAGGAATATTTTTTTCCTCCAACTTTCTCCCAGGCTTTCAGCACAGTTAGAATTCATGTTCAGGATCAAGAAAAACAAAAGGAAGATATAGAAGGACAAAAGATAGCTGCAATCTATCAATTTCTTCCTCCCCATTTTGAGGGGGGGCTACTTATTTAAATTCTAACATGCAATGGTCCCAAAGGAGATCTTTGACGTTGGCCGGATTTGGCATATTGCCCTCGGCCTTAACGCAAGGCAGACTTGCTGGGCTTCCTCATAATATGAGAACTTGCAGTTTTTGTCTGCATTCAGGGGTTGAATCAGTGTCGCATATTCTACTTGACTCTAGTCTTTACAAGGATATCCATTCAAAGTTCCTTGAGCCTATAATAGCTAATGTAGAGCCTTGTTCCCATCTACAGGTTATAGTACTGTTGTCGGGCAATTCTGTTCTGGAAATATCAGCTCAAGTGGTGAAATTTTGTGCGACTGCAATTATTAGAAGGAGATTGGCAATGGGGGGGAAAGTTAAATTAAATTAATTTAACTTAATTTTAACTTACTTTTGAATTTTTATTTTTATTTTTAATTTTATTTATGACAACACTGCATTATAGTTTTATAATTTTATTTCTCTTGTGTGTTTTGGTATTTTGTTCATATGTGACGGCTTATGCCTATAACATTAAAGTTTGATGATGACGACGACATACCATATACCAGAAAAAAACTGGAAAATATACCCCCAGTGCCCTACCCGGACACTCAAACAAGCAAGAGCTTTCCCCCTCCCATGATGACAATGGACAAGAAGTGGTACTGGGGGTGGGGTATTGCAATTTGGCCAGCTGGGGGCCATGGAACAGCTCTCTCTCCACTCCCACCCTTGCAGGGGTAGGGCTTGGGGAGGCTTTCTTCCGGGCCACTCCCCATAACACCGGGGGCGAACGTATGGAGTGAGGGCTGCAGCTGGTCGGGGTTTCCAGAGGCGGCGTGGCAGCCACTCAAACAAGTAAGATCTTTTCCCCCCTCCCATGATGACAACAGACAAGAACTGGTACTGGGGGCGGGGTATTGCAATTTGGCCAACTAGGGGCCATGGAACAGCTCTCATTCCCCTCCCACCTTTGTGGGGGTGGGGCATGGGGAGGTCTTCTTCTGGGCCACTCCCCATAACACTGGGGGTGGGCAAAGGCTGTGCCAGAGGCATGTGTCAGGGGCACAGCTTGAAGGGGCACGATCAAAGGGGCCTGCCCTTTGGTCGTGCCCTTCGGTTGGGCCGGGAGGTTGGGCTGTGTTAGTATGAGCCCCGTGCCCCTCCGGAGGAGGCTCTACCAACAACAAACAGCGGGCCGGCAGAGGGCCACACCTCCGACACTCCCCCAGGATCTGCCGAACCCGGTGGCGGCTCCGGAAGTGCTTGACGCAGCGGGGGACTCCCCCTTGGTGTTGCATCAATCCCAGGGGACTGGGATTCCTCCCCCAGCCCCGCAAAGCGCAGGGGCGGGGCCAGAGCCTTTGCGCCGCTCTCAGCACCTGCAGGCACACCGGTAGGGCATGGCAGGCAGTATAAACACCGGTGCTGCGAGGCACACAGTGCCGGTGATCAGAGAAACTGGCCCCTGTGTTTGAGAGTGTTGTTGCCTGAACTCTTCCTTTCCTTGCCTCCTCCTTGAGCCCTTCCCCTCCTGCCTTGATAGAGTGACGACTGAGCAGAGTGCTACCTGCTATGCGTGGTTGGTGAGTGTGTCAGACCTTTGTGTTTCCCTTGGTGTATGTGTGCATGTGTTAGCGAGAGTGCTTGAGCGAGTGCCTGTGCTCCCTCCCCCTCCAGGGTTCTGGCCTTCCATTCTCCGCGTGATTAATCCCTTCCCCCTGTGGCCTTGGGTCCTTGCTCCCTCCAGTCCTCACTGTTAGCACCAGGCTTCCCCTTCCCCCTTGGTGTGGGTTGTGTCCGCAGGGTGGTTGAATGGTGAGAGAGGGCATTCCAGTACCATCTGTTTGGTGCCCTGATGATGATAGAGGTCTGATCTCTTATGGGATTTTAAAGCCAAAACGCTATCCCGACGGGCACGTTAACCAAACACTCTACATCTGGAGCATTGGTCCAAGCTGCCCGTGTCTCACGGCACCAAGTCTATCTAGGGTGTGCCCTGCCCTCAATCCCCCTTCTTGTGTCCCCAGTACGTCTCGTCCCTTCCCGACAGGCTGGAGGGGTTGTCAGTGGGACTAGTCAATGTGACTCTTCTACTGGTATGGAGTTGCAAGGAGGCCTCCGTCTCCCCCTGGTAAGAGAGGGGTTAAGAGGGAGGATGTCCCCTGGTGGCAGCAGGGGACAGAAGAAAGCGGATTGTACGGGGTTCCCTGGTGTAAGCAGGGTTTAGAATCTTAGGAGCTGATACCAGTAGAGGGTAGATTGGGCTGATTAAGATGTGATGATATACTGATGTTCATTGGAGGGTTGGGTTTTCTTTTTTTTTATGATGTTGTGTTCCCCTGTGTGGGATATAACCCAAATGTTGTTGTTATATTATATTGCTGTTCCAGGTTTCCCTTGTGTGGGATAAAAACCTAAATAGTGTATTTATGTACTGATGTGTGCCGCCTCGAGCCGACTTCAGTTGGGAGAGTGTGGGATATAAATGAAAGCTGATTGATTGAGTGATTGATTGATCTTGGCGAACGTCTTAAACCCACAGCCAAAGCTCTACCCAGAAAAGCAGGCTACTGAGAGTGGGAAATAAATAATTGCACAAGATTCAGACAACCTCACAAAAGTGCAACTGCGAGCGTGCACACATTTTTTAAAAATCCAAACGGTAGCACTGCGTACCCACAGCATGCATGGCCCACCATCAGCAGCGAGGCACCCACTTTTACAATCAATCATCATTCTATTGCCGAACAAGCCGTGCACAGAAAAACAGACTAGCAAGAGTGAAGTTGGGATATTCACTCAAGAAGACAAAACATTCAAAACCTCCCCCACCCCGGGGGGTGCAATGGTTGGCAACCTCTTGCCATGGATTGGTGTGGCACTGGTAACTTGGGGAGACCAGGGATACAGGCCGGGGAACTCCTGGAGCCAGGGAACTCCTGTCGGTGACTCATGGTGCTGCTTTCTGACTGCCAAGCTTGAGCAAACCGAGAACCCCAGCTGGCCTGACAACACCCAATTATTTTTTATTTTTTAAAAAAAACACACACCTAGCATGTTGTCTCTGCCTGGAGGCAGCCAGTGGACCCTTGGTAAAAGAAGACAACTTGAATCAAACTTGTCCCCTCTCTCACTCTCCCTCGTTTCTCCTGCTCACCTAACCGCCTTCGACCCTTCTCCCTCGCTGCCCCCCATGCCTGGAACTCCCTCCCCACCCACATCCGCCTTGCCCCCTTCCTCCGCTCCTTCAAATCCCTCCTCAAGACCCACTTTTTCCTCGCCGCCTTTCCCAATGCCTGCTAGTCGTTCCTGTAAACCTACTGTCTGCCTTCCTCGGCAGACTGCTGTAACCAACCTGATTGTAACCAAGCCAAGCACACGCACCAGAGACTTCACATCTGCTTGAATGTTTGTTCGTCTTCTCCCCTGTCTCTCCCACTGTCATCCCGGGTATGGCACGGAGACTGCACTTCTGACCTTGGTCGATGATCTGTGCCTAGAGATTGATAAAGGAAATTCTATCCTGTTGATTTTGTTAGACCTTTCAGCAGACTTTGATACAGTTGATCATAAGGTTTTGTTGACACGACTGCAGGACATGGAAGGGGTGAACAGGGCTGCTACCAAGTGGTTCTATTCCTTCCTGTGGAGTCCTACCGGGTTCTATTCAGTCTCTTCCTCTTGTTCAATGAGGCCACAGGGTGAGATCATTTGGAGGTTTGAGTGACCCAGTTCTGTTGACCCAGTTCTACCTCTCACTTTCATCTGACCCAGGTCCTGAAGTCTCGGTGATTACCCAATGCCTGGTTGCGGACAGGACTGAATGAAGTTGAGCTGTCACTGACTGAAACTGAATCATGGCAAAACTGAAATGATGATGGTTGGCCACCCTTCTGACTTAGAGGAGATGGGCCTACTGTTACTGAGGGAGTCCAACCCCCTCTGGTCAATCAGGTTCACAGTCTTCTGGATCCTTCACTGCAACTGGATCTTCAGATTGCAGTGTTGGCCAGGAGCACTTTTCACCAACTCTATCTGGTGAGGAGGCCGCAGCGTTTTCTTTCTGATTCAGATCTGGCCACTGTCATCCATACTTGAATCACTTTGAGGCTAGATTACTGCAATGCACTCTACGTACCCTTGGTTACTGTTTCGAAGCTGCAGCTTCTGCAGAACATGGCATCTCATCTCCTTTCAGGGGTGAGTCACAGGGAGCACATTAAAGAAGTGCTCTTAATTCTGCACTGGCTCCCTATAGTCTTCCGGGCACAATTCAAGGTGCTGGTGTTGACCTTTAAAGCCATAAACGGCCTGGGCCCCACAGATCTGAAGGATCACCTGTCCTACCATGTTCCATTGTAACCCCTGAAGACAGGCAGGAGTGTCCTCTTGCTGGTTCTATCTGTCCATAGGACAGGAGTGCACAGGAGGACATTCTTGGTCACTGACCCAGTTCTGTGGAACTCCCTTCCCCCGGAGGTTTATAGAGGTGTGCACCAGGGGTCCATGTCATTTTTTGTTTTCAATTTTCATTTTCATTATTTAAATATGTCATTTTTGCTTTCATAAATATCAAATTTTCGTTTTCATTTTTGCTTTTGTTTTTCATTGGTTTCAATGGAAAACATGTTTTTGGCTGTACCTTTTTTGTTTTTCTTTCTATTTCACTGACACCTGGAGGGATTGTACCTCTAATGGAAGGCATTAAGTGTACCAAATTCCAAAAAGATTAGAAAAAGGAATCCAATTTTATAAGCAGTTAAATTATATTATTTTGCAAAAGCCTTCATGTACATTCTTAACAGTAACTTCTTTGCCTCACATTTAATGTAGATTAAACTTGGAAAGTTTATACCCCTTCCCATATTTATTATCTCTGCCAACTTTCAGAGGGATTGGATAAAGGGTCCTGGTGGTATAAGCAATTAACTTATAAATGTATGTCTCACTAACATCTTTGTAGTCCAAGCAGTGTACATCTCTGCCAAATATCAGAAAGATGTGATAAAGGGTCCCAGTTTTATATGCCTGCACAGCACATGCAGAGAAGAAACCTATGCCAGGGATTCTCTTACGTGTCACTGTGGTATAAGATCGGTTTGTGATGCCAACTGTTCAGCAGAAATGACAACCAATTATCCTCATTCTGTGCTGTGACCATCCCAACATCTCTCCCCCACTTGTTACTGGGAAGTCAGAAGCATCTATTTAGGAAAGAGCCAATAGAGATTCTCTTATGTCCTTTGTCACAGTGCTGCAGGATGTTATTGTTATGATAATTAGCCAGCCTGGATGTGTAAACTAGGTTTCCTGATTTCTGGGATGCTATCCTCGAAGTCCCAGTTATGTCCCTTCTATGCCCTTCTCAGGGCTGCCCCCTATGCCCGCCTCAAAGCCACTACCAATTGGTCCTGTACAGCTGAAAGCATGCAGTAATTGGCCAGTGAATGTTTCTAAGTCTTTTGGGTTGCTCCACATCCTCCCTCCTACAGACTCCCTCCCTTTGCCATGCCAGGTGCCTGACTCTGACTGGTACTATATGTGCTGCTATTTATCTGAATAATGGTCTTCAAGGGGATGTCAATTGCTTATATAATTGAGGCCCTTTATCAAATTGTCCTGTAGTTTGGCAGAGTTGACAGGGAAGGTATGTGATATATTCCTGCCAAATATCTTGTAAATAGGGTGGAATATAAAATGTTACCACTGGAAATGTATTTTCAAGTTAATGTCTTATACCATCAGTACCCTTTACTCAATCTTTCTGAAAATTGGCAGGAGTGTTAAGCTTGTGGAGGGACATAATCTTCACAGGTTTCATGCAAATTGAATGGAGGATAAAGAAGTTGTAGCCATGAATGCATATGGAGCTTTTCTTAAAATCATAACATTCAGTTGCTTCTAAAATCGGTTCCCTTTATCTAATAAATTTGAAAAGTGGTACACACAGTGCCCTCCATTGGGGGTAAAATCTCCTCAGGTTTCATCAGAATTGAATAAGAATCAAAAAACGTTATAGCCAGAAATATATTTTTCAGTTTTTTCCCTTTATTTCAAAAACAAAAAGTTGTTTTCGTTTCTATTTTCATTATTATTGTCATTTTTGTTATTGCAATAACAATAATGAAAATGACAATTTTCATTATCGTTACTGTAATAACGAAAAAGACCTGCACATCCCTAGAACTTTATATAAACCTAGGCCTAAGCCTTTTCCAGAGGCAGTGCAAAAACTTTTTTGTTCAAAAAGCATTTAGCAGGGGGGATAGGGTTTGGTGGTGGTTTGGGGGGGTGAAGGTGGGATAGGGTGAGGAGGGATTAAGAGGGGTGAGGGAAAACATTGTTGAGGAGGCTGGGGTTTTTTGTTTATATATATATATATATATATTACATTTTTATACATTTGTAAGCCACCCTGAGTCATTCAGGAAAGGCAAAAATTAGGAAAATAAATAATAATATAATAAATAATAGGCCAGGGATGAGAACCTCTGACTCATGGCTGTATTTTATTTGTGCCCTTTCCATTTCCTGGATCTATTAATCTTCTACTGGATCCAGTCCCCCCCTCAAATACCCAATGAGTAAGCGTAGGGGAAAAGAGCGGTGATGAAGGCATGCACTCAAGGATAGGGGATGGATTCATGGCAAAGATCTGTGATCTCGACCCTCCTCTTCCTTCCCCCATCCTGAACACAACTCGGAGCTTAAGGGGTGGTAGATCCTGTCATTTATGGGGTTTGCTCCTCTTTGGACACTCAGGTCCGTAGTCTGGGAGTGCTCCTCAATTCACAACTCTGCCTGGATTCCCAGGTGGAGGCAGTGGCAAGAGGAGCATTTCGTCAATTACATCTGGTGCGACGGCTGCAGCCGTATGTCTCGGACTCCGATCTGGCCACCATCACCCATGCCTTTATTACCGCTAGATTAGACTACTGAAATGCACTCTATGTGGGGCTACCCTTGGGGATGGTCCAGAGGTTGCAGCTGGTGCAGAATGCAGCAGTCCATCTCCAAACAGGGACAGATCATCGCGAGCACATTACACCAGTGCTCGGTTCTCTGCACTGGCTGCCTATTATCTTCCGGGCCCGATTCAAGGCATTGGTAATGACCTATAAAGCCCTAAACGGCCTGGGCCCTACTTACCTATGGGACCTCCTCAGGCCCAGGATCGTATTGCAGCCCCTGCGATTGGCCAGGGACACCCAACTCGAAGTCCCCCGTGTTTCCCGGGTGGCGACGATGGGGAGGGCGTTCTCGGTGGCTGCTCCCAGGCTGTGGCATTCCTTCCCAATGGAGACCCGCCTGGCCCCAGACCGCCTCTCTTTCCGAAGACAGTGTAAGACCTGGCTGTTCCACCGGGCCTTTGGGGGGGGGGGGATTGGTGCTGCCCTTTTAGTGTATTTTTAGTATATTTTTAGTATTTTTAATAAATTTTAATTGTGAATTGTTGATGGCATATGTGAGCCTCCCCGGTTGCAGGATAAAAGAAAACTGAAATAAATAAACTCTTAACCACCTCACCTCCTATCCGGGTCATCAAACTTGTATTAGTTTTCAAAGTGGCCTATGGGAGGGAATAAGTTTCTTGCTCCTGCAATAGACTCTTACAAGAGTTGTTGGAGGTCAGTGGGACCNATGACAACCAATTATCCTCATTCTGTGCTGTGACCATCCCAACATCTCTCCCCCACTTGTTACTGGGAAGTCAGAAGCATCTATTTAGGAAAGAGCCAATAGAGATTCTCTTATGTCCTTTGTCACAGTGCTGCAGGATGTTATTGTTATGATAATTAGCCAGCCTGGATGTGTAAACTAGGTTTCCTGATTTCTGGGATGCTATCCTCGAAGTCCCAGTTATGTCCCTTCTATGCCCTTCTCAGGGCTGCCCCCTATGCCCGCCTCAAAGCCACTACCAATTGGTCCTGTACAGCTGAAAGCATGCAGTAATTGGCCAGTGAATGTTTCTAAGTCTTTTGGGTTGCTCCACATCCTCCCTCCTACAGACTCCCTCCCTTTGCCATGCCAGGTGCCTGACTCTGACTGGTACTATATGTGCTGCTATTTATCTGAATAATGGTCTTCAAGGGGATGTCAATTGCTTATATAATTGAGGCCCTTTATCAAATTGTCCTGTAGTTTGGCAGAGTTGACAGGGAAGGTATGTGATATATTCCTGCCAAATATCTTGTAAATAGGGTGGAATATAAAATGTTACCACTGGAAATGTATTTTCAAGTTAATGTCTTATACCATCAGTACCCTTTACTCAATCTTTCTGAAAATTGGCAGGAGTGTTAAGCTTGTGGAGGGACATAATCTTCACAGGTTTCATGCAAATTGAATGGAGGATAAAGAAGTTGTAGCCATGAATGCATATGGAGCTTTTCTTAAAATCATAACATTCAGTTGCTTCTAAAATCGGTTCCCTTTATCTAATAAATTTGAAAAGTGGTACACACAGTGCCCTCCATTGGGGGTAAAATCTCCTCAGGTTTCATCAGAATTGAATAAGAATCAAAAAACGTTATAGCCAGAAATATATTTTTCAGTTTTTTCCCTTTATTTCAAAAACAAAAAGTTGTTTTCGTTTCTATTTTCATTATTATTGTCATTTTTGTTATTGCAATAACAATAATGAAAATGACAATTTTCATTATCGTTACTGTAATAACGAAAAAGACATGCACATCCCTAGAACTTTATATAAACCTAGGCCTAAGCCTTTTCCAGAGGCAGTGCAAAAACTTTTTTGTTCAAAAAGCATTTAGCAGGGGGGATAGGGTTTGGTGGTGGTTTGGGGGGGTGAAGGTGGGATAGGGTGAGGAGGGATTAAGAGGGGTGAGGGAAAACATTGTTGAGGAGGCTGGGGTTTTTTGTTTATATATATATATATATATATTACATTTTTATACATTTGTAAGCCACCCTGAGTCATTCAGGAAAGGCAAAAATTAGGAAAATAAATAATAATATAATAAATAATAGGCCAGGGATGAGAACCTCTGACTCATGGCTGTATTTTATTTGTGCCCTTTCCATTTCCTGGATCTATTAATCTTCTACTGGATCCAGTCCCCCCCTCAAATACCCAATGAGTAAGCGTAGGGGAAAAGAGCGGTGATGAAGGCATGCACTCAAGGATAGGGGATGGATTCATGGCAAAGATCTGTGATCTCGACCCTCCTCTTCCTTCCCCCATCCTGAACACAACTCGGAGCTTAAGGGGTGGTAGATCCTGTCATTTATGGGGTTTGCTCCTCTTTGGACACTCAGGTCCGTAGTCTGGGAGTGCTCCTCAATTCACAACTCTGCCTGGATTCCCAGGTGGAGGCAGTGGCAAGAGGAGCATTTCGTCAATTACATCTGGTGCGACGGTTGCAGCCGTATGTCTCGGACTCCGATCTGGCCACCATCACCCATGCCTTTATTACCGCTAGATTAGACTACTGAAATGCACTCTATGTGGGGCTACCCTTGGGGATGGTCCAGAGGTTGCAGCTGGTGCAGAATGCAGCAGTCCATCTCCAAACAGGGACAGATCATCGCGAGCACATTACACCAGTGCTCGGTTCTCTGCACTGGCTGCCTATTATCTTCCGGGCCCGATTCAAGGCATTGGTAATGACCTATAAAGCCCTAAACGGCCTGGGCCCTACTTACCTATGGGACCTCCTCAGGCCCAGGATCGTATTGCAGCCCCTGCGATTGGCCAGGGACACCCAACTCGAAGTCCCCCGTGTTTCCCGGGTGGCGACGATGGGGAGGGCGTTCTCGGTGGCTGCTCCCAGGCTGTGGCATTCCTTCCCAATGGAGACCCGCCTGGCCCCAGACCGACACTCTTTCAGAAGACAGTGTAAGACCTGGCTGTTCCACCGGGCCTTTGGGGGGGGGGGGATTGGTGCTGCCCTTTTAGTGTATTTTTAGTATATTTTTAGTATTTTTAATAAATTTTAATTGTGAATTGTTGATGGCATATGTGAGCCTCCCCGGTTGCAGGATAAAAGAAAACTGAAATAAATAAACTCTTAACCACTTCACCTCCTATCCGGGTCATCAAACTTGTATTAGTTTTCAAAGTGGCCTATGGGAGGGAATAAGTTTCTTGCTCCTGCAATAGACTCTTACAAGAGTTGTTGGAGGTCAGTGGGACCCTGAGACCTGGTGGAGATATTGAGGGATCTAGGACAGCCTCCCCATTGCAGCCCTGGCTATCTTCATCCTGTCCCCACCTCGCTACACATTCAGAATTTTACCAATCCTCATCTCTTGCTGATCAACCTCCATCAGCTGCCACCTCTTGCCATCCAGAACTAGGAGTGAAATGTAGAGTTCAGAAAGAATGAAAAACATAAACTGCAGCGCATTGACATTCAACATTCTGTGCGTCCTTGGAGACACACTTCCCAACATCCTTGAGCAGACAAATACTACAAAGGGTGTTTTTAAACAAGCAAGGCTTGTGGGGCTAGGGGTCCATTGCTGCTGAGTGGCACAACTGCAGAGTGGTTCCTTCCCAGCATGGCTACTGCAGCAGCTGCCTCGCACTCCCCCTGCCATGGACCACGGGGGACGGGGAAGCGCACTGGGCTGGCCTGTTCAATTGACATGTCCTGGGGTAAACACTGGCTCCTCAGCGCTCGTGGCTAGTTCCTGTGACTTGCAATGACCACGTTCCTTGCTCACAGTGCCTATGAGCGGTGGACCGGTCTGCTGGCATGGCTGCCTACCTCAGTTCATATGGGCAGGAATTGCATGGGCATCCATTGCCATGCACGTTTTTGGCTTGCCCCACACGGCACACTCCAGATTTCTCGGCAGTGCACCGTGAGTGGCCATGAGTGGGTGCTGCGTGGCTCACGGGGGCACGCATTCCCCTGCACTACCTTCAGATGGGTAGTCAGATGACTGGCTCCTGGGTGGCCATGCGGGGTAGCATCTTGTTTAAGAACACCCCCAAAAAAGTATTTTTCCAGACAAAGTATCAGAAATGTTTAGTCTGCAGAATGACAGGGCTCAGAGGAGGGCGACAAAGATGATAAAGGGTCTGGAAACCAGATCTTGCAAGGAAAGGTTGAAGGAGCTGGGTATATTTAGCCTAAAAAAGATAAGGTTAAGGGAGACATGATAGCAGTCTTTATCTCTCCAAAGAGGTTCTTCATGGCTACAGAGGGCAGGGCTAGGAATAAAGGGTGCAAGTTACAGGAAGGAAGATTTCAGTTCAATCTCAGGAAAAGTCTCCCAACCGTAAGAGCCATGCGACAATGGAGCCGGTTGCCTAGGGAGGTTGTAGGCTCTCCACTGCTGGAGAGTTTCCCAAAGAGGCTGGATAGCCATCTGTCAGGGATGTTGTGGTTGTACTCATCCCTCATCCACGCATTGACTCAGACTAGAGAACCCTCAAGGTCCCTTCCAGCTCTTAAGATTCTATGATTATTATTATTTTAATTAAAACATTTGATATCCTGCCCCTCTTGCCAAAGGCAGCTCGGGGTGGCTTACAATATATAAAAATATAAAAACACACATAAAAATACACAAACAACAACATAAAACACCTAAAATAGGGGGAAGAGGGGGAGGAACATCCCCCCGGGAAAAGAGGAGGGAGGAAAAAAATACCCCACCATTACCACCCCCATAAAAATAAAAACCCACCCTCACCCATCACCCTCACCAAAAGCATGGAAGAACAGCCAGGTCTTGCATTTACGTCAGAAAGAGGAGAGGTCCGGGGCCACCTGGGCCTCTGCCAGGAGGGAGTTCCACAGCTCGGCGTGGCCACTGAGAACACCCTCTCCATAGTCGCCCCCCGGGATACCCGGGGGACTTTGAGAAGGGTGCTCCCAGTCGTCCGCAGGGGCAGATCCAGAACACGGGGAGTGAGGTGATCCTGCCGATATATGGGGCCCAAGCCGTATAGGGCTTTATAGGTAAGAACCAGCACCGTGATCATGGAAGTGTTAGTGAAGCAGGCTGTTTCTGTCTGATCCTTCCCAACAGCTATCACTGCTGAGTAGGATATTCACCCTGGATATTCATTTCAGCACCATTTGTCGCAAAAAGACTTACACACACAAAAAATGTAATGAAGTGTTGCACCACACATCCGATCCACAGAGCTTAAGTGGGTCTGTAACAGCCTGACAGGAAAGCCTTTGCTCCTTAGCTCAAGCTGTAAATGCTCATGTTCTCAGATGTGACAGTCTCTGGTTCAGTCCCTGGGGTGGTGGTGGCCAAGGAGCAGTCATCACACTAACACACATAGAGCTCAAACGGGTTGGGCATTTGCTACCCATGGTAAGGTAAATACCAGCATTTTCAATTAGTCTATTGGGTGCCCGATCAGTACCTGAGTACTGAAATGGACACCCAATTAACCCAAAATACTGATTATTACCGTTACTGATTTACCATGTTACCAATAGTACCAATCGGTAAAATGGTAAATCTGTACAGTACTCAGGTGGAAAGTAAAAAGAAATGGTACCAGAACTCTGAAAATTGGTCCAAAAATGCTAAATTGGCATATATGTTAGCCTGCCAGGCACTAATCAGGTACCAAGTAGATAACAGGAAGAGCCGATACCGGTACATCCGGTATCCGGTATTCTCACCAGTGTCCCACCCCTATGGTTGGGCAGCTGGGTGGAAATTCCAATGTACTGTCCTGAAAGTGTTTCCTTGTGTTCCTATATGGCTTCCTCCTCCCTTCAGAATGTTCCCTGAGAATAGTCTGCAGCACTTTTTTGGTACATCTCTCTCCCCCGCGCCCCCCCCCCACACACACACACCCTCATCCAAGTATGCTTTGTCCTACCAGCACAGAAATGAGTCAATAATTGCGTCCCTCATCAGGTGTACAGTGTGCATCACTGACACTGCTTAATAGCTTTGTGTGGAATCTTGTCATGAGAATAAATCACGCCGGCATAATTGGTTGCTTAGCAGTGCTACCATCTCTCCACAAGCCTCCTGCACCATCTGCCTCTCCTCTCTTCTGAACCCCAGACTCCTTGCTTCTTTGATTTTCGCTGACAGCACAAACTGCAATGCGAACTGACTGAGGCCTTCAGGCAAGGGTTGGTTTGAGGGGTAGGGTCCATTCTTCAAATAAGATGCAAAGATTTACACAGAAAGAAGGGCTGCATTTTTCATTCAGTAAACATATTCAAACGCAGAATCACGCAGGATTTCTGCATTTGTCAATAAAATGACACCGAGCATCTCAAAGCCGCAGATTGTTCCTTCTCAAATGTCTGAAAATCACCCAGGACATCAAGGACAATTCCATAAACAAATAAATAACTAGCCAGCAGTGTTTCAACAATGAGTGTCAGTTCAATTAATTAAAAGGAAAACTTCTCCCGACTTTACTTTTTAGAGTCATATAAATCAGTATTTCACCTTAAACCCACTTCAGAAATTCTGACCTCACTTACTGATGGGGCTGTCAACGACCTACCATCCTTCTTCTCCCTAGACTGTTCTATGTCCTCGGCAATCTTGCTAAAGGTTCCCCAATGGCAGAGCAGATTCAACCCCTCTCTCTCTAAAGATCTTTTAAAATAAAACTGCTGTGTGTGTCTGTGGCTTTGTTCTCTAACCGACCTGTATCAGCCACTCTGTGCAATTCCCCACAGCGCAAGGCAAAGTTGGCGAAAACTGCTGGAAATTAGCATTTCCGTGCTATGAGAAGGGCAATCTTGGTGCCCCCTGTGCAGTTGACTAATACTGTAAATTTGATGAACTGGAAAATAATTAACCCATTCTATGTCAACAGGATTATTTATTATTTATTATTAATAATAATAATAATAATTTATTATTACTATGATTTTGATTCAGATTACTATTACGCCTTGGGTCAGCAAGATATTCAAACTCCTGGCACCAAGAGCATATGGCACCCAGAAATGTAACATTGACTGATAGTTTCTAGACCCAGGGCTATGAGAACTGGACTGAGAGGAAGCAGGGGACACTCCCCAACAACTTTGGGGTGGTCCTCATAAATTGTATTTTAAATCATTAAAATGTGGTTTGAGAAGTGTGACATATTGGGTGTCTTCTGGTGGACGTGGGGGTGCACCCCTGCATCAGCCTATGTCCAGCCCTGCCTGGGTCCATTTTAAATGGACTCAGTGACTACTGAGGCCTGCACTGCACCCATGTGGCCTTAAGGTCTCTTCCAACTCTACCATCCTACAATTCTCTGATTCTAAGTTGCTGCAGGATTAGGCCCAGATGGGGTAGGTCAATACAGGGATGCCACCTTCCTGGGGCAGGCAGTGAGACAACCCTTTCTAAGCCTAGGAATGATTAGAAGGTTATTGAACAAGTTGTGGCTCAGCAGCTGCAGAGGCATCTGAATAATATCAGTTTTCTTGATCCCTCACAGTCCAGCTTTCTTCCTGAGACTATGCTTGTGGCTTTGGTCAATGACTTACGCCAGGAATTGGACCAGGGTCAATCAACCCTGTTGGTCTTGTTAGATCTGTCGGCTACTTTTGATACCGTTGACTATGAGATGCTGGTGTCTTGCTTGCGGGACCAGTCAGGGTGGGCTGAATTGTTCTTAAATAGTTCCACTCATTCCTGGCTGGAAGAACTCAGCGGGTGGAGTTTGGGGATTGTTCATCATCTCCCCGGGACCTCGCGTGTGAAGTTCTGCAAGGCTGTATTCTGTTCCCTCTCCTGTTCAAAGTGTATATGCAGCTGTTGGGTGAGGTCGTGAGATGGTTTGATGTTTGGTGTCATCAATACGCTAATGACACCCAACTCTACCTCTCCTTTTCATCTGACCCAGACCCGGCAGTCTCAGTGCTTACCCGATGTCTGGTGGCTGTGGTGGACTGGATGAGGGTGAG
>QEPC01008366.1:2848371-2866938 GCA_003113815.1 Sphenodon punctatus | reverse complement strand
GTACATTGCTTGTGCTATATAAATGCTTGCTAAAAATAAATAAGAATAAATCTTGGGGAGCCTCCAAGGAGGTCAGATAGAGAAGGGACTTGAAGGTCAAAAGTGAACTGTGAGTCGGAGGTTCCCCCACCCTCGGTTAGAGAGACAACTCTCCGGGATGGGGTAGGAACAGTGGATCCTTTTTAGTAGCAGGGGGCTGAACTAGATGACCCTTGGGATTCCCTCCCACCCCACAAGCCTATGATCCCTCTCTTAAAAGCACCAGCAGTTACCAATGTAAAATGAAAAGAGGAAAAACACCGCTCAAGGCAGCTGGCCTATTCAGGAGGTTTGTTTTAAGAACAGCATAAGAAGCTCGCTGGTTGGGTCTCTCTCAGCTCTGATTAGATTGTATCTATTCTATCCACACTGTGGATGGCAAGAAATATAAACTGTGTCATCTTCAGGAGATCAGTGTTGTGCATTCTTCCCTGATGCGACGCTAAACTCTTTTTTCTTGCCCACAGCCTGAAAATAAGTCATTAACCGCTGTCAGAATCGCAAGATCCATGACTGATCACTTGAAGCTTGGCACTGAGTTGGGTACTGAACCCCTCACACAAAGCAGAACATGCATCACATCAAGGTGAGGGAGAAAGCTGCAAGGAACTGTAAGAGACAGTGGCACGGGTCGTGCAGACTCAGCTCTTGCAAAAACATTTGTTGCAGCGACACAAGGTACGATGTGGTCCTTCGAGCAGGAATGAATGAGAGCTGAAACAAGTAGTAGATGTATTATTCATGGGTATTATTTGCATTGCTTGAGTAGCCTTATGACCAAAATGGGTATTTGCATATCTAATTTTGGGAGTATTACATTTCAGACGGGGGTGGAGGGATCATTTATTTTGTTTTTTCCAGCTGTGTTGATATTTCATTTGCATCATTTCCAGCAATCGTGAGTGCTCAATAGTGCTAATATTGCCAAAGGGGGGGCGGGTGCTATACAAATAACATTATTTATTATTTATTATTATTATTATTATTATTATTATTAAAATGATATAACTGAAATGGCTGAAAAATCACAATAACCGAAACCAAAAACCACTACAAATAACCAAAAAGGATATACTCAATGGAATGGAAATGGGTAGCTGTTATCCGCTTTGCCATTCTCGGCTCAGGTAGGGTTAAATCAGTAAATTTGATTGGGATTTTTTAATATGTGTTTCAACTCTAATGAAAATAGCTGACGGCTATTCTGACAGCTGAACCAGCTGCCTACATAGGAAAGCCTTGCTAGGCAGAGCATGCGTGAACTCATGAGCCCCCTGTAAAGTGCTGGCAGCTCCTGCCAGCAGCAACACAAATAAAGTGGAAAAGAAGCCACAAAAAGAAATTCAAAGATATTGCCCTGAAAACTCAGTCCACCCCTTGCTCTCTAACTCGGGCCAAAGGTAACAGGCAGCTACGTCACAAAAACCAACTCAAAAGAGTATCATGGTGGCAACGCAATTGGATCAAAGTTAAAACAAACCAACTTGCACAGTTAACTCTTTCATACACAAGGTCAGGGTCTTTTTCCTCCATAGCATGGAGGTGCACAGCAGAGATCCACAATGCTAGAAGCCTCAGTAGATACCCAAAAAGTTCAATGCTGTGGGTGTTTCTTTCCGGCCAGGACTGAGAGTGGCGCTTTTGTGGGTAGCTAGAGAGGGTGCAGTAGCACTAGTCCTAGATCCACAAGGACAGACTGCAGCCCATCAACTGTTAAAGCCCAGAGCTACAGCATGTCCTGATGAGGCTGCTGCTGCTGCTGCTGCTGCATCAAGTAAAGCAACAGTAGGGCAGAAAGACCAAGAGGGTTCAGCCCTAAGTCCCCTGCCATAGCTTTCCACATTGCCCACAAGGCACCTGGCCAGCTCTCCACCCTCAGCAGCCCTCCCAGGCACGTGACCTTGGTTTCCTAGTTCCTGGCTTCCAGATTCCGATTTAGCTTAGTTCTCCTGGTTTCTCCAGTTCCATACCACCCAAGTAGCCGAAGAGGGACAAACTCCACCCCCTCAGCGAATAAGCGCTGCCCCTTCTCACACTTACACACACACACACACACCTCTCCTAACATTCCAAGTCCATTAGGAGAGTCAGAAGTTCTCCTGCTTATCATTCCCCTCAGTTTCTCATCATTCCATCAAGTGCTTTACCTGGAGATCAACCAGGAAAGAGGGGCATGAGGCATGAATATCATCTCCTTGACCCTTTTTAAATGGGCTGCACTGGGGGGGGGGGTCGGTGTGTGCACCAGTGCAAGGGCGGTGGGTGGGGACGGGTGTATACAGACACACCCGTATACATCCATCCTCCAACCATTCCCCTGCATGGAGCAAACTGCCTTCTTGTCAGTTGCTCTGTGCGTGGGTGATGGGTGGAGGTGGGTGGGTCTGCGTCTTCCCCGGAAGCGCGCATGCACACCCACCCACTTGCCACGGTGTGTACACAGGCGATGCCCACGCATGCACACCCAGATTCCTGGGTGTGCATGCGTGGGTGCCGCGCATGTAAAAAGGGCCTTTGTCTCTCTCCTGAAAGAGGGACTGTGATCCCCTGAAAGACGGACAGTAGGACTTGGCACCAAAAGAGGGACTGTCCCTCCTAAATTAGGACTGTTGGAAACTATACAGTTTCATGTCTCTGACCTCAGACTGCCCCTCATCATTGACTACGATTCTGACCTGCCTCTGACTGTAAATCTAATCTGGGGCTGTCAGAGTGGAGGCTGTATTGCTGGGATCTAAATGAGTGGTTCTCTCCTGTATAACGTAGACAGCACTTTGCAAGACGTAAAAAAAGACATGATCTTTCTTTGCCATGGTAGAATCTCACTCAGATATACAATGGACAAGGTGACATTTCAAGCCTGACAGCACGAGGAGAGTTTACCAGTGATGAGACCAGCGTAGGCGGACTTTACAAGGAGCGGATGGATTGGACGAAGATAAGGAGGATGCTGGCAACTCTTGCTGCACAGGGAATGGTGGGCTATTCCAAACCTCAAAGGTAGCATGAAATTAGGTGTGAAGCCAGATGAGGAAGAAAGAAATGGAAACCAAGTAGAAGAGGTTGAAGAGGAACAAAAAATATGAGAGATGGTGTTGTATGTCTAGTACTGTGAGACCGTAACTGTACAGTACAAAGTATGAGAGATGGTGTTGTAGGTCTTCAGTAGGGCTGATGCGGCAGCAGCTGTTACCGCGCGGCGATTCCGTTCCACCATTTCAGAATTGCCCGCGCCACACCGCGACTTTTCTGCGGACATTCCGCTAATTCCGACGGAATTCTGCAAATCGCGGAATTGCGGAGAAATTGCGGAAATTGCGGAAAACCGCTATTCCGCTATTTTGTGGCGCTGGCGGAATTGCGGAAGTAGCGAAAATGTCATGTTTCCACGATTCCACTAAGTAGCGGAATTAAATAAGCGGAACCGTGGAACGAAACTAGCGGAATGAAAGCCTCTGCCATGCCGTTCCACTAATTGCGGAAACACTGTTTCCGCCGGAAATAGCTACCGCTGCGATATTCCGCTACAGCCCTAGTCTTCAGTACTATGTCCCGCCAAGTCCTGTGCCTGTCCATCTTGTTTAGCTTTCCGTTCCCTTGTTTCATTGCCCCATCCCCTTGTAACCATGTGTCCAGTGGCCTCTGGCTCTTTCTAATCTGTATCTCACTCCTATAACCTGGACTGTACTTTTCTGTTTCCCAGGTTTAGTTCCTTGTACCTTTCCTGAACCTCACTGATCAGCCGTATGTGCTCTGCAGCCAGTGAGCCCAGCCTTTCATGCTAAGCCTCAATCTCCCCTAAAACTGAGAATGATTGAGAGGTTCCCTCATCTGGTTGTCACCCCCCTCTCTCTGGCCCTTTACCTCTCTTCCTCCCAGCTCTAGCCCTTCCCTTCTGCTCTCCTCCCAATTCTGATCCCGGGAGCCTGACAATGTGGAGTGAAAGAATTGGGGGGTTCACTTGATAAACCAAGTCTAACCTGGGGCTGCCAGAGTGGTTTGATCAAGTTTCATTTGATAAGCCCCAATGCAAGGGAGGTGCTTGGGACAATGAGGGCAACCAGTTGTGAACTAGATCCTTGTCCATCCTGGCTGGTGCAAGCCAGCTGTGAGATGCTGGGGCCATTGTTGGCTGGGGTTGTCAACACCTCCCATCGGGAGGGGAGGGTGTCGGACACACTTAAAATGGTAGTTTTCCATCCCCTGCTAAGAAACCATCTTTGGACACTGACGTCCCAGCCAGCTATCGGCCTCACGGCTGGCCTTACCGTGGGGTGGCTAGGGGTGGTTGCCCCGATCCCCGCCCTTGGGGGGGTGCATTTGTGTTGGACCAATTTACATTTTTTTTAAAAAAATGGGGGGGGGCATCAGAGCACAGGGCCCCGCACACTGCCCTGGCTGGCTGACTGGCCAGCTTGTGGCCTCCTCAGCCTGTTTTTTTTTTGGGTGGGGGGCCTCACCTCCTCCTCCTCCCAGCCATGGCCAGGCTCCAGGGCCCACGTGACCAGCTGCAGCACTGCTGGCTCCTCTTCCATCACTCATGTTCCCCCTCCCTCACAGGAAGTTGCATAAAGCAACTTCCTGGCGGGCTGGCGCAGGAAGAGGGAGTGCGTGGAGCAGTAAGTTTGGGGTGGTGGGTGGGAAAGTCAGTGGCACAGTGGCAGATTCGGACCGGAGATGAGGCGGGAGCAGCAGGCAGCAGCAGAGTTGGTGGCCTGGCAGTGTGGGACCCGGTTGGTCGGATGTCGGAGGAGGCAACAGCACAGGCGGTAGACTTGGCAGCATAGCAGGAGTTGGGACTAGAGCAGGGGCGGGAGCAGCAGGACAGGGCGGGAGCAGCGTGGAGTCGGCAGAAGATCCGGGAGCGGTGGCACAGGGGCAGAGTCAGCACCCGGGTGGAGGCTGGAGGTGGTGTGGGAGCGGTGGCGGAGTCGGCGGATGGACCCTGCGAGGCAGCAGTGCCATGGGACCCAATGAGGTGGTGGGACTCAAGAGCGGCACAGGACATCCAAGCGGCGGGCGGCGGAGCATCAGCAGTGGAGGACGGAGGCGGAGAGGGATCCATCTTCTGATAAGAGTCTGAGAACCTCATCCCCGGTGGTGCAGGAAGGGGGAGTCTGGCTTGGGATGGGGTGTCTGGGGCAGCCCCACCAGCTACTATGCCAACCAGGGAAATGTGGACTCAGCTAGACGTGGGGGTGTGTGGGTGGGATGAGGCAGAGACTAGGGACAGTGGCCTTGCCTGGCTACACGTGTTGTGTATCTCATGTGCCCCTCTCTCGAGGGTTGTATAGCTGGTGTGTATAGTTGGAGTACGTGCATTTCTTCGTATGTATTTGCTGGACTGAGTGTTTTGATGTGTATGTAGCTTGCTATGTGACGCGTCTCTGTGAGTACATGGGTGTGTTTCCATGTGTCTGGGTAAGCATGTTTGGTTACGTGTATGAGTGCACATTTGTGTTCTGTTTTGTATATAAGTTGGGCGGGGTTCTATGTATGCTGGGATGTGTGTTAGGATTCCTGTGTGTTGGTGTGTAATAGTGTCAGGTGGTGTCTGTGTGTATGGCCCTTTTTACACGAGATGCACCCACACAGGTCTACTACAAGGGCATGCATGGGTGCCTCCTGTGTGACTGTCCCAGCAAATGGGGGGGAGGGGGTGCACACGCCCATAAAACATGCATGCCCAGCCCACCCACCTCCACCCATTGCCCACACATGGAGCAATTGGCCAAAATGGCAGTTGCTCCGCGCGCGGGGGATCAGTGTGCATGTTGGGACGGGTGTGTGCGTGTCCTTGCTGCCCCCTCCTGGAGGAAATGAGCATTGGTGTGTGTGTGTGTGTCTGTGCTGCCCTCTGCTGGAGACAATGAGTTTTGCTCTGTGTCTGGGGACTGGGTGCCTGTGTCCCTGCTGCGCCATACTGGAGGGGATGAGCTCTGCTGCAGTGCCTGTAGGCTAGTGTGAATCCATGTTTGAACATGCTTGTGTATGTTCTGTTGGTGTCTACACGTTACAGTTAACATGTTTTAGTAAACATGTACATGTGTGTTGCGGTGAGATTGGGGGCATAGTAGCATGTGTTGGAGGCAGTGGCGTAACTTTGGGTTAGAATTTGCGGGGGATGCTGGATTCCCTTGACCTACGTAAGCCTATGACCCTGGAACTGTGAGGTGAGGAAATTTGGAGGGGAGAGCCCTCACTATAATTGCTTCCACAGCTGGGGGTGAGTGGAAATAGCTCTTCCCCCCGGTCTAGCTGAGTCCACATTTCCCTGGCTGGCCTAGTAACTGGTAGGGCAGACACCCCATCCCAAGCCAGACACCCCCTTCCTGCCCCAAATCTGGGGAAGACATGTCCCCCCATTCCTCCTTGCTTTAACACCATTGGTTATACTATTACTATTGGGTAGTTACCACTTTCCCCTATGGACAAATTTGTAAAAGTCAAAATTCAGGGTTTCCAAGTTCTCTCACATGATTTGTGCAGGAAAGGCATCCATGTGGTATAGTGCTGCTCAGGTTGCACTTCCACGGGCTTCCCTCCTGACAGCACAGTGTTGTATCAATGTATTATTATTATTATTATTAGAAGCTTTTATATAGCGCCAGCGATGTACCNAAGCCAGTACAGGGTGAACCCCATCAACGATGTGAGTCACCAACTCCCCAGCCCCACCCACCAGAATCACCTCTGTCTTGTCAGGAATCAACTTCAGATGGCTCACCCTCATCCAGTCCCCCACAGCTGCCAGACATCGAGTAAGCACCAAGACTGCCGGGCCTGGGTCAGCTGAAAAAGAGAGGTATAATTGGGTGTCATCAGCATACTGATGACACTGAACATCAAACCCTCTCATGACTTCACCCAAAGGCTCCATATACACTCTGAACAAAAGTGAGGACAGAATCGAACCTTGCAGTTTGGGGTGAGGTGTCATCAATATGGACTGGGTAGGGTTTTTATTGTATTTTATATATATTTTTAAAGTTTTTTTTGTGTATTGTGAGCAACCCTAAGCCTTCGGGAAAGGGAGGGATATAAATGTAAATAAATAAATAAAATAGGAGCTAAGTGCTCCTTTCCACACCAGCAGCTTCTCCAGTGGGAAATGAGAAGCCCAACGACCAGCATGATCCATAAGCAGTACAGGCATCACCACCACTTAAGCTGCTCCCACTGAAGACGGGTGACTGTCTAGGGTTGCATAGCGACTAAGTTCAGGTCTGAGTAGAGCTGAAATGAATAACCGCTACTATCTGGAATCTGGCTGTATATTGCGCAGTAACTGCAGTGTCCAATATCTGGTCAGATACCGACAGTATCCGATTTAGCATCCGGCGGATTTCTGGTTAACTGGATTACTGTTTACCACATTACCATTTCCCCCCAAACTACTGCATTACCTTTTAACTATCATTTGATTTTTGTTTGTTTTTTACTTCTTCCGCTAGTCTGGTTATGCAGTGAACAGCAATATGCAGTATTCCGATTTGGTGGTTAGCCTGGAGATATTTTTTACTATCCGTTTTAACTCTAGCTCCAAGATGTTAGAAGGATGAATGAGTTTTTGGGCTGTTATTTTAATTCTTGGATGTGGAACTTCCAACCTGTGGACCAATTCCAGTTCCACAGCTGGTTTTTATTTGGCTCCTTTCCAGTTCCTGGATCTGGCCCATGGATCCAGTCCCTACCCTCAAGTACTGAAAGAGTGAGCTCAGGGGAAGGGAGCAGAGAGGAGAGAATACACTCAAGGATAAGGGAGGGATACCTAACATAGGTCCAGAGATCCTGGACCCTCTCTTTCCTTCCTTCATCCTCAGCACAGCCCTTAAGCATCCCTGCCTTTGACTTCTATCTACCCCATGGAGTTCACACTAATTTGCAGAGTGGCCCAAGAGGGGGAAACGACTTTCTNTTTATGGTGACACTGATGGTGATGAACTTCACAGCGAACTAGTACTACTTTTGCATTGCACTGAAGGTAACATAACACCACTCCAAATGCTACAATATTTGGTTGTGAACAAGCTAACAGACATTTATCCAAATGCATTTGTGGCACTCCGGATCTCTCTCACAATACCTGTTGACTGTTGCAAGTGCTGAACTCAGTTTTTCAAAACTAAAACTGATAAAAAATGATCTAAGATCAAGTATGAGCCAAGAGCAACTCGGTGGCATAAGCCGTCTCTCAATTGAATATAAAATCTCAAAATCGTTGGATGTTTACAGACTAATAGATGATTTTGCAAAAAAGGCCAGAAAAGTATCATTTGCTAGTAGTAGTTCTACATTTCTAGAAGAGATGAAACCATAAGGACTGCCTTATTGACTTAAACAAAGGATCCATGTAGCTGAGTAGGCTGCAGATAAAGGTTGTGAAGGTGTCCTAGTCAGAGAGACCAGCTTGTCCCTGCTCGTGTATGACTAACAGGAGGGGCAGCGGGCAGGAGCATGGAAGCAGATGCTGGGGAGTAGTAGTTCATTTTTTAATTTGGCCTGTAAGGCTTGTGAGAGATGTTGTCCTTTACGGAACTCTCACTCACAAGATGGTGGTGTGTGGCTTCTTTCTTCTCTTAGTAGCATGCAAATCTCAGCCCTTTGGCAGGCCTGGACTTGCTGGGGGGGTAGTAGTTCATTAACTTCATTTTTTAATTTGGCCTGTAAGGCCTGTGTGAGATGTTGGCCTTTATGGAGTTCTCACTCACAAGATGGTGGCTTCTCCCAGTAGTATGCAAACCTCAGTTCCTTGGGCAGGCCTAGACTTGATGGCAGAGTTTACATCAAATAATCACTTCCACCCCTGCCTTCTTAGCACTGTGAGCTCATGCTGGTCGCCAAGTAAAATTGGGGCCAGGAAGGAATTTTTCCCACCAGTTTGGCAATGGTAGCCAGAGGGGATTTTATTTTTTTTGCCTTCCCCACAGTGCCTTTATTCTCTTTGAGTGCTGACTAAGCAGCTGAGGGTGCATTTAAACCCAGGGGTGGGGTGGTCAATAGATTGGTTGTTGAGACTCATCATCTCTCTCTCTCTCTCTCCATCTGTAAGGTTTAAACAATAACCACCTACCTCACAGGGTTGTTGTGAGGATAAACTAGATAGGGACAGTAAAGCACTTAAACTAGCATTCAACACTAGAATTTGGCAGTTTGTAGTAGCCAGAATTTGGCAGCGAGTCTGTAAAAGGAGGTTCCAATTGCTTGCTAATTTAAGACAGTTGCTTGTGTTTTAAATTATTATTATTATTATTATTATTATTATTATTAAACATTTATAAAGCGCCAGTTGCAATCTGGCGCTGTACAGAACATACAATCAGATGCGGTCCCTGCCTGTGGCTTACAATCTAAAAGACAAGGAGGGTGAGACAGGGAGAAGGGACAGCGGGAGAGACATGGGAGAAGACANTGGTTAAACGCTGTAGTTGATAGCATAGTATTGAATAGAAACATCTCCTTAGGCCATGCATAGCTGCTCAGTGCGGCCCACTGTACGGTCAGCCCAAGGGTGAGAGGCGAGCGGCCGGACCCGCTGGGAGGACCATGTACCAAACAGCAGGTTACGGTGCCTTCACCCTTGTTGTTGTTTAAACCCCGCCCTCAGGGGCAAAAAAGGGGCAGATACGAACAACCCGCTCTGTCCCGGGGAAACCCTGTGGTCGGGGTAGGGGGTAAGTTGACAAAGTTGGGGAAGTTAGGGCACAGGAGGATTCCCTCGGGCTTAACCCTAAGAGATTAAAGAGGGTCGACAGGTAGACCGGTTAGTTCCTTGTGTGGGGAAGGGAACCTCCTGTGGAATGGGTAACAGTTAGAAATAGGAGATAGATAGGACCCCAGTTAAAAGGGGGAAGTGGGAGGGTAACCCCTTCCCCCCTTTTTTGGTTTAATAAAGAGTGTGGCCATTTAAACCCATGCAAGGTGTCCTCGTCTTCTTTGGGGGGATGCGTCAACAATGTGCAGCTGGCTGGCCCTGCCTCTGTGCTGCGTCCTGCCCACCATCATGATGGGAAGCCATAGTGGTCAATGATGGCCAGCCATGGTGGCCCCAATCCAGGCAGCCACCATGGCTGCCAGGAGGGGCAACAAAATCCAGTCAGGAAGCCATGACCAAATTTACACACTAGCTCTTTAGGTAGGATATCATATGTTCATCCTACATGCTTACAGACAAGTTATTGCCAACTCTGAATAGGGATTACAAGAAGGAAATTGTCAAACCACCTCATTAATACTTGATTCGCAAATCCATTGCTGTAATTCTCAGCAAAAAGGGGCTGGGGGGGTCTGTTTGGGGGGGGGAGTAAAAAGAAAAAAGAAAAAAAAAGAAAAGCCTTCCAGATACTAAAATAAAATATTTCCCATGCTTGAGTTTCTTTATGTCCCCCAGGTTATTCTATCGCAGTTAACGGGGCCCTGTAAATCTGACTTAACTGCATCCCATAAATTGAACTTTTCAGTGACAAAAGCTTATATAAACTGATGATAAAATGTCCTGCATTCCCCCAGTGGGAGCGAGAGCTAAATAAGCAGGAGATTTAGGGTTTTAGATGGAGTGTGAATACTCATAGGTTCATCTAAGGAGTGTTCCACATAGTCTCCACATTGTTTTACCCTTTTCAGTATATAAACTGTAAGCAAGGGTTGTGTGTTCTCTCCTGGATGTTAACAAGTGAGAAGGAGTGTGCATATATAAGTGTGCACACACACCAGCATCTTCAGAAGCTTCCCAGTCGAGCTCAAATGATTTGGGGAGGGACATGACTTGCTTGCTGGGAGTCTAGAAAAAGCTGGGGGCCAGAGCCCTACGTAGCAGCCAAAGACCGTCATTAAAGGGTCTTTGACCATTTGTGGGGTTGGGGAAAGAGCTGACCTTAAGCAGGGTCGATACGATCCATGGCCTGGGCCCTACAGTGAAAGAGGCCCTACAGGGAGGCCAGTCCTATTAGTCTCAGATCCAGCGCTCTTTCCTTGGGGCCCTCTTGTCATCCCTGACTCTCAGACCCCTCTCACCCAGGTGACTGTCTTCTGCGGGGCCCTGCCTCACTCCTCCTCTCACGTGTGTGCGTGTGCGTGTGTATAAACATAGGACACTTCTGTGTTTTTATAAGCAAACACCAGACAGCCAATTNAAAAAAACCCTACATTTTTAGACAAACATGCTATTATGGGTAGATGAAAAATCAAAAACGTGGACTCACTTGTTCTTGGAGGTTTTTCTCCTTGATTGCTCATCTGTCTGCTTATTTGTTTGATTTATTTATTTATATTTAGCCTGCCTTTTCCCAAAGGTTCAGAGCAGGTAACAATAATAAATGCAACACAGAAAACCTGCTTATGGTTTTGCAGGTCAAAACCTTTAATAGTGCAAATGGTGACCTGCAAATGTAATCTTTCTATGTGTTTACACTTTCAGTGTCAGTGGAGGCTCTTGCCTCAGCTGGCAGAAAGAAAGATTAAACTTAAACCCTGTTCCTTTCTGCCTAGATAGAAGATGAAAAGTCCCCTCTGCGCTTAGGGCGGTGGGGGTTCTACCTCCCAGGGGTAGAAGAGGATGAGGAAGGAAGTGGGGAGGCTGTCAGGCTCCCTGTGAGCAGGGAAGACGTGGTTGCCTGGCAAGCAGGAAGGTGCACCCGGGATCCTCACGAGAGCGGGGATCTCCCGGGCGCCATTTTAGTCTGCCCTGCTCGCGCGCCTCAATTGCGGCCGCGCATGGAGCAGGGAAGGACGCGTACCCACCCACCCCTTTATAAAAGTACCACTCCAAGCAAAACTGGTCGCCAACTTAGGACCAGAAAGGAATTTTCCTTAAGCCCAATTGGCTAAGTAGCGGCTAGGTTTTTTTTGCCTTTCCCGGAGTGATTTGCTGATTAGTATATAGGGGTAAGGATGCGTCTTCGCGGGTGGTAGGCTGAATTGCCACATTCTTGCGGTAGGCTGAGTTCAGGTCAGTGGTTAAACGCTGTAGTTGATAGCATAGTATTGAATAGAAACATCTCCTTAGGCCATGCATAGCTGCTCAGTGCGGCCCACTGTACGGTCAGCCCAAGGGTGAGAGGCGAGCGGCCGGACCCGCTGGGAGGACCATGTACCAAACAGCAGGTTACGGTGCCTTCACCCTTGTTGTTGTTTAAACCCCGCCCTCAGGGGCAAAAAAGGGGCAGATACGAACAACCCGCTCTGACCCGGGGAAACCCTGTGGTCGGGGTAGGGGGTAAGTTGACAAAGTTGGGGAAGTTAGGGCACAGGAGGATTCCCTCGGGCTTAACCCAAAGAGATTAAAGAGGGTCGACAGGTAGACCGGTTAGTTCCATGTGTGGGGAAGGGAACCTCCTGTGGAATGGGTAACAGTTAGAAATAGGAGATAGATAGGACCCCAGTTAAAAGGGGGAAGTGGGAGGGTAACCCCTTCCCCCCTTTTTTGGTTTAATAAAGAGTGTGGCCATTTAAACCCATGCAAGGTGTCCTCGTCTTCTTTGGGGGGATGCGTCAACAATGTGCAGCTGGCTGGCCCTGCCTCTGTGCTGCGTCCTGCCCACCATCATGATGGGAAGCCATAGTGGTCAATGATGGCCAGCCATGGTGGCCCCAATCCAGGCAGCCACCATGGCTGCCAGGAGGGGCAACAAAATCCAGTCAGGAAGCCATGACCAAATTTACACACTAGCTCTTTAGGTAGGATATCATATGTTCATCCTACATGCTTACAGACAAGTTATTGCCAACTCTGAATAGGGATTACAAGAAGGAAATTGTCAAACCACCTCATTAATACTTGATTCGCAAATCCATTGCTGTAATTCTCAGCAAAAAGGGGCTGGGGGGGTCTGTTTGGGGGGGGGAGTAAAAAGAAAAAAGAAAAAAAAAGAAAAGCCTTCCAGATACTAAAATAAAATATTTCCCATGCTTGAGTTTCTTTATGTCCCCCAGGTTATTCTATCGCAGTTAACGGGGCCCTGTAAATCTGACTTAACTGCATCCCATAAATTGAGCTTTTCAGTGACAAAAGCTTATATAAACTGATGATAAAATGTCCTGCATTCCCCCAGTGGGAGCGAGAGCTAAATAAGCAGGAGATTTAGGGTTTTAGATGGAGTGTGAATACTCATAGGTTCATCTAAGGAGTGTTCCACATAGTCTCCACATTGTTTTACCCTTTTCAGTATATAAACTGTAAGCAAGGGTTGTGTGTTCTCTCCTGGATGTTAACAAGTGAGAAGGAGTGTGCATATATAAGTGTGCACACACACCAGCATCTTCAGAAGCTTCCCAGTCGAGCTCAAATGATTTGGGGAGGGACATGACTTGCTTGCTGGGAGTCTAGAAAAAGCTGGGGGCCAGAGCCCTACGTAGCAGCCAAAGACCGTCATTAAAGGGTCTTTGACCATTTGTGGGGTTGGGGAAAGAGCTGACCTTAAGCAGGGTCGATACGATCCATGGCCTGGGCCCTACAGTGAAAGAGGCCCTACAGGGAGGCCAGTCCTATTAGTCTCAGATCCAGCGCTCTTTCCTTGGGGCCCTCTTGTCATCCCTGACTCTCAGACCCCCCTCACCCAGGTGACTGTCTTCTGCGGGGCCCTGCCTCACTCCTCCTCTCACGTGTGTGCGTGTGCGTGTGTATAAACATAGGACACTTCTGTGTTTTTATAAGCAAACACCAGACAGCCAATTGTTAAAGGGGTGGGGATATGGATGGTGGGGCCATGGATGCCCACATTTTATTTTCACCCTAGGCCCTGCAAATTCTAAGGCCTGTTCCGGCTGGGGCTCTGGTGAAAGATAACGTTATCTTCTATCTTTTACGTTTGCTGCCATGTGCTGATGACCAGTGGTTAACTGAAATAACTACTTCAGTGTAATTAACTCAAGCTTGGACTCTTGAGCAATGAATCCAAACAATGGACAACCTACTGCATAAGCCAGAAGAGAAAAAGAAATAGGTGGCTGCTCCATAACGCAGCTGTTCAGAACAGGAATCCTACGTCATTGAGCAAACCTGCTTCCCTAGATCTGTCCGAAATCTTCTTCCCCTTCCCCACCCATGGCAGCGACCACATGAAAATTATTGTAGAACTTGCCTCATCCTAAGAATTCCATCACCAGATAGTACAAGGGTGGGCAAAGTCTGCAAGCCCAAGAATTTCACACCAACAATTTCATATCGCTGAGCACCACGAAGCTTTACATTGACCACCCGCTTCCCCTAATCCTGAGGATGGGGCAGTGTGGCTTCCCGCTATCCCACCCTTTACATCAAAGCTCAGACTCCCAGATGGCCCAGTGGATTTGGGCAATAGCAACAGGGACAGGGGACCGACTGCCCCCGCTCTCATGGTTCCCAGAAAGCTTTGGTGGTAGTGGTGGAAGAAATGGCAGCTCAGCTTCTCCTTCTCCCAATGGAACCACACGGACACACTCCCAGGTAGCCACGTCTGACGAGAGCCACAGTACAGTGTTGGAGAACAGTATGCAGCTCTGTAAACATCTGTAGTGTCCACCTCTAGGACAGAGAAAGGGACTAAAATGGATCTCAGCCAGGTGAACAACAAGGAGAATGCAACAAGGAGAATGCAAAGACAAGGGAAAACTCTCCCCCAGGGATTTCTAGGTGGGAAACTCCCTCCACTCAAATTTGACAAAACTCCTCTTCTCACACACACACACACACACGTACGTGTGTGTGTTCTAGCTATGTGACAGCTTCTTAACTTCACCCTTGCAAACGGATAATCAGTGGCTTGGGGTTTGCTCTTAGCAGTTGCCCATGCAATCAGCTATGTTGACATATGCGTTTCAAGGGGCTCAAGCATAAATGATTTGACACTTACTATTAGTTTATGGGACTTACAAGATAATCCTGGGAAACACTTGATAATAAGGACAGCGCAGAACAAGCTGCTAGCCACCAAGAAATTAGAGATATACTAATTTGCAGAACTTGCCTCTCCGGACACCCGAAATTATTTTTTATCTTTATGGAGGATAACAGAACCAAAACTTCTGCTTCTTCTACCACCAGGGCTAAGTAAAGCTCCACATGTTTCCCCGTAGGTCCAATATTGCTTCCACTCTGTTCTACTTGTAGTTTTCCTCCGCTCCACATTCCTCTCCATGTTTTTATTGTCAGTTTAGTTTATATAGTTTATTTTCAATTTATACCCCGCCATCTCCTGACAAGGCAGCTCGAGGCAGCTTACAACAAATTGAAAACAAAATCCACGCAATCAAAATACAACAACTTTAAAAAAAATCAATACAATAAAATAAATTCCATCAATTCATAAAAATATATTTTAACAATCAATACCATCCTTCCCCCACCCTGCTGCCACCAGGGGGAGCTCTCCTTCGCCCCCCAACCTCCCGATCTCACAAGGAGGAGAGGCATAATCCAATCCAGATACAGCCAACCACAATCCTGCATATCTAAATAGCCACAACCAAATCCCAACTTCCCTGACCGCTAACATATTAAATACAAAAAATACAGCAAATGGCGCAAAAAATGCATCACAAAAATTTCCATCAATCAAAATATATATTTTAACAATCAATACCTTCCTTCTCCCACCCTGCTGCCACCAGGGGGAGCCCTCCCCCCCAAAACCTCCTGCTCTCACCAGGAGGGGCACAAACCAATACAAACATAAAACCACAATCCTACATATCCAAGTAACCACAACTCAGTCCCGACCTTTGATAACATTTTAAACCCAATCCTCTATATTGAAAATACAGCACGTAACACAAAAAATATCAACCCCCCTCCATACTAATTGTCCAATATCCTCAATTCCCATCCTTCCCCAATTACTACGAAGCGGGGAGGAGACACTCCAACTACTCCAAAAGGAAAAATTCCCTTGCCAGCCAACTCCCTTTCCCATATAGCATTCATGATAGTAAATTTAGCTCCCAACCCCAACCAAAGGGCACACCCCTTTGGTCGTGCCCCTTCGGCCCGTGCCAACGGCACAGCCGACGGCTGCGCCCCGTTCTTGTACCTGTGACCCAGAAGCAGCCTGTCCCAGTCCCCACCCCCTTGTCAGGTAGGGTGATGTCAGCGCCCCACTCCAGTTGATCGCTCTGCCTCCCCAGGTTCGTTGTTGCTCCACCTCGGAGGCACTGCTCCACTTCCCCCCATACCAAGTCTCAAGAGGGGGGGGGGCTGGGCACCAGAGGTCTTCCCATCCCGGGTACACCCTTCAACTTCAGAGCCCCACATCATGCTGACCTCAGGGCCCCCCTCACTCACAGTCACTTGCCGGGCTGGGGCAGGAACCGGGCTGCTAGTTCTTTCTGCTGCATTCTCTGTTACGTAATCCTGCATTCTCTGTTACTGGGCGCAAAGGATTTGCCTGTTAGAATCCAACTATCAAGTTGCAATAGTATTTCCACAAAGCAAACTTCCACTCCCAAAACATCATTTCCGGATTGTCGATTGCTACCTCCAAGTGACCACAGAGCTGTGGCTAGAAAGTCCTGGACCACCTGCTCTGTGCTGCTTCCTGTTTGTTGCATGCAGAGGTATATTAAGAGCATTCCCCTTTTTATTGTGGAAAAAGCCCAAGGAAGCAAGGGAATCGGGGAGTCAGTGCCATCTATAAGACTTTTCCATTGTCCCTGTATGGTCCAGACCTCTACCCTATCCTGGTCGGAGGAGAACTGGGTACATTTTTAAAGGATCCAGCTGTCCAGGGGGCTCTCAAGCCCATTGCCATGAGAAAACATTCAGGCTAAATCTGGGCCATTTGAAGAATTTATTTATTTATTTTGATTCATTGCTGGTCCTTCCCAAAGGTTTCAAGCAGGTAACAAAGCATATAAAATAAAAACCAATTTAAAATTCAAGCTATATATAAAAGCCCCATTAAAAGTGTCTCAGTCTTCTAAAAATTCCTCCAACTCAGCAGCACAAATTAAGTCTGTTATTAACGCAATGGCTCTTTGAAGACCTATGCAATTTCAAAAAATGAAATATAAGTCCTTATCAGCTTTTGGGTTGTTGGTGGGTTTTTTTTAACCTTACTGAACTAACATTAACATAGAAAACAGTAGGACACTAATCGTCTAACTGAAGAAAACTACATTACATAGCTAATGAAAACAGTAGGAAAGCACAGGGGAAATAAGAATAAACGCATTGCCAAAAGCAATATATTTGTGGGCACCCCAATGTTACCGATTGGCCAACTTATAAAACTAAAAAGAGCAGAGTTTTACATTGCCTCCCAGATCTCTTGAGGATTTGCCATCTCAGAAATCTTAGTTCTGTGAAAACTAATCATATCCAGCTTAGCATAACGACTGTTTTCTGGAAAAAGATAATGGAGTTTCTCTCAACTCTTAACTTCTTGTGGGTGGGAGGGATGTGTAGCACCAGCAAAAGAACTCGGCTGTACTAAACTGCACAGGCAGCACTATATTTGTGACGATTTCCTGGTCAGAAGATACTCCAAAGTTCTTTGAAAGTCTGGCTCTCCAAAGACAAGGATGTGTGGAGGATATCTCCAGTTCTACAGGAGGCACTATGTGTTTTAACACAATACCAAGAAGGAGTCTCTAAATCCCATAAGGCTGAATGAACGCTGCGAAGCATAAGAACTACGGTACTGATTCAGACTAGAGTCTTGTTCAGAGATTCCAGCCTCAGCAGGGTCTGAGCCCAACTATGTTGGACCACTTGACTTGAACCGAGGTCCAATGTAGCTGAGCTCTCCTGGGCCCGCTTCAGTCCAGCCCTACATCACTGTTCCCCACACAAAGCACAGGGATGGGGTGGAGCATGTCAGAAATGGGGTGGAGCATGTCAGAAAGGGGTGGCTATGAGATCAAAGGATACTCCAACCCATTTCCGCATGGCCCCGCCTCCTGTTGAGCGGCATGATGTCACAACACCCCAAAGGGAGCAGGGCCTCCCTAGATGAAAAACCCAGTGGGGCCCAAACTCAAGCACCCTAGGCAAAAAAGTATGCTGAGCCTGAGCCCAAAAGAGACTAGTTGGGTTCTGTCCAGTGTGTGTCAGGCCTCTTGTTCAGTTCATCTAGCCTCTTCTCCTGTCTCCCACAGCGAGAAACGCTACATACTTTGATGAAAGAGTACAAAAACAGAGCCTCTGTGGAGCAATCCCTATCTTGTCATTCACCCCCCAGTGACTGGCAATAAGTGACTGAGGAGGAGAAGGCCTTCGGTCAGAACATTTGTGTCCTGTTCCTGTTGCATGAGAATCTGGGTCCACTCTTACTGCGGAGAGGATGTAAGAGGGAATTTTGACTTTGGAATATCTTGTCACTCCTCTTTCAACTACCTGCCGTCTTCTAAACCTGGGATGGGGAACCTCAGGCCTGGGGACCAAATGCAGCCCATGTCTAATTTGTATTTGGCCCCTTTCTAGTTCCTGGATGTGGCCCCTGGATCCAATTCCTACTCTCGAGTATTGAAAGACCGAGGGAGCAGAGAGGAGGGCATGCACACATGGATAGGGGACAGAGCCATGGCTCAAAAATATGATCTGAATCTGTCTCTGCA
>QEPC01008366.1:2837491-2848271 GCA_003113815.1 Sphenodon punctatus | reverse complement strand
AAACCCATCTCCACCCACGGGGCAAACTGGAAGTGGTCCCGTGGGTGGAGGAGTGTGTGTGTCCGTGTAAAGGGACACACACACCCCTTCACCCACCATGGCTGAACACCCATCCCCCCCACCCACTCTCGTCCATGTAAAAACAGCCTTAACCACTACAGCACACTGGCCCCCTAGTCACCGAGTATGAATATTCACTGAATATGGGAATGGAGCTTGTGTGTGTCCGCCTCCCCCACAAAATTTACCCCAAAGCTATTCCCACAATTAGCAGCACTCTGCTCACAGAGCCTCCGAAGTAAAAGGCAATCTCTGCACACGTTGATGCCCACAAACCATCTCTTCATGAGCTATGTGTAAAACCTCCAGGTTGACAAACTCTTCCGTTGCAGTCAAGCTAAAGGGTATTTATTAATACTAAATTCTTTGTTTCCCTGATCAGCCTGTTCTGTGTTTATCACCACAGGCATGAAGGGAAGGGAACTCATGTTGACAATAAAAAGCCATCCCATGTAGGAGATGCCTAAATAGTTCGCTGCCTGAGGAGGATGCGTCTTTGGGCTAAAAATAGTCCTCGGAGCAATATAAAACCATGATCTGCTCACAGCAACAGAGGGCATCTCTGCGCTCTCATCATCTCATCCTACAGGGCTTGCGTTGATGTGATTTTCACTTCATTTTCACAGTCACGCTCTGCCAGTGCCTGTAATAATGTCAGTTACCTCATTTTACTGAGGTAACCAATCTCATCCCTTCTCTACAAGTCTCGGTGGCAAGGGAAGGGCTCCGGTGACAACATGCAAATCCTCATCTGCGCTGCATTTGGCAGTGTTTAAAATATCACACCTAAGTGAGAAGGAGGAAGTGCAGCATTAGCTTGTAGCAGAATCTGAACATGCAAGAGCCAAACTGCTGCTAGCGTGCAGTCTTCTTAGAATTAAAGCCTTTACTACAAGAGGCAATGGCAGTGGGAGGCTTCCGCTTACTGGAATATTCACTTGCAATAGATAGTTAATTACAATTGGTGTTCAAAAGTTGGACAAGCTCCATATCCCACTATAAACTAGTGTAGTCTAGTAGATAGGCTGTTCAATTTAGAGGGGCGAGACCAGGGTTCAATGTGTCTATATCACAGCCTCCATTCCCCATATGAAATGGGAGTAATAACGTCCAACTTCACAGGGTTACCGGGAGAGTGAATTTGATAGGAATTGTAAAGCACATCAAACACTGAATGTGCTATATAAAAAAGGGTGATTAATAACTTCGTGCACCATGCTAATTTATTTATTTATTATTTATTTATTTTTAAACTGTAATACCCGGTCCCTCCTGACACAGCAGCTTGGGGCAGCTTACAGCAACAAATAAAAGTTAAAACATATCAAAACAACACATAGAAATGAGGATTAAAAAGTCCCTCCTCCCCCAACCCTTCACCCATCTCCCCCACCAAACGCCTGGCAGAACAGCCAGGTCTTACAACTACATCGAAAGGAGGAAAGATTTGGGGCCAATCGGTCCCCCACCGGGAGGGAGTTCAACAGCCTCGGTGCAGCCACTGAGAATGCCCTCCCCATTGTGGCCCCCCAAAAGACTTGGGGGGCCTCGAGAAGAGTATCCCCCAGATGACCGCAGGGGCCAATCCAGAACNGTAAGTAAAATCGAGAAAAAAATCTCAGTTGAGAAAGGATTGAGAACCAGGGCGTTTCTTGATTCTTGCAGAAATCGAGCTGAAAACCTTGATTCTCAACAAAAATCAAGAAAAAACAAGATCGAGTTTCATCCCTAAGTTTGCACCAGACATGATGTGGTTACCAAATCAATCTGATCTAGTCTACATGGATTAAGTGTTAGGAACCTTCTCTCAGTAACTTGGGCTTTGTTTTGCCTCCCTACCCCGCCTTTCCCTAGTGGCAATTGAAGCAGACCCTAAATCCACTAAATAAACCACTCTATGAAAAAGGCTGCTATTAAGAATTATGATTCTTTTAAATTCTATTAACTCTATGGGCATCATTAAAAAAAAATCCAAGGAGCAAAACGACAACAGTAGCTGCATAATAGCCAGGAAGCAGACAACCAGCTAACACAAAGGACTTATTTTTAATAAATACACCTCCCTCCTGGCACCGTCTTTCTTCCTGTGTGCTCAGCTGTGGCAATTAGGAGAACAATCACGAGGAAGCCTGCCCCCCAAAGCCTCTTGCTGCTTTCTCCAGCTGTTCCCCTCTCTTTGTTGCCAGCAGTCTTGAGCTCTGATGAGATGATTCACCTCAGCGGGAATCCAAACTCTACATCTGCTCTGGGGGCATAATCCTTGCTGTGGAGAGAATAAACGCAGGCACCGAGCTATGCAAAAATCAGATTCACCGCCCAGTTCGTATATTGTAGATCTCTAACTCAGGGATATTTCTAGGTCTGCTTGATAGTTCAGTTCCTTCGTCACAAGTAAGTGCTTTTTTTCTAAGGGGTTATCTACTCAACACCCGTCCTTCTTTGCAAGCTCATCACTTGTGTCTTAAGCTGTGTTTGCCTTGCTCTGTAGCAATGCATTCAACACAGCTGCTGGTTTCTCTTCATTTCAATAGCCCATCAGGTGGGATCAGGGAATGAGGGATCATCAAGGAGCAGAGACAGAAGTGGTAAAGGTTTCACACAACACATGGAATATGTCTTTGTGCAACCAAATGCAGAACTTTACATTTATTTTATTATTTATTTTTCCCCTTTTTATCCTGCCTCTCTCACAAAAGTGACTCGGGGGCGGCTCACAATTGTATAAATGTAAAACAATCAGTTTCAATAAAAATATGTAAAGACAAAAATATATTAAAAAAACCACATAAACATTAAACAATAAAATCTAATCTAATCTGTGCAAAAAAATCCCCTTCCCTCCAACACATCCCCACACCCTCTCCCCAAACGCCTGGCAGAAGAACCAGGTCTTACAGTTTCATCAGAAGGTGAGAAGATCCGGGCTGAAGTGAACCTCCACCAGGAGGGAATTCCAGAGCGGCGGTACAACCTCTGAGAATGCCCTCCTGTCCGTCTAAATCCGCCGATAGTGCAGGACCTCCAGGAAGGCACCCCCAGACGACCACAGGGGTCATGGGGATGAGGCAATCACTTAGAAAACAGGGCCCAGGCCATGAAAGGCTTTAAAGGTCAAACACCAGCACTTTGAATCAGGCCTGGAAGACAACAGACAGCCAGTGCAGCACCGGTGTTATGTGCTCCCTGTGACCCATCCCAGTAAGGAGATGGGCTGCTGCATTCGGCACTAGCTACAGTTCCGAACTGCCATCATGGGGCAGCCCCACAAAGAGCACATTGCAATAGTCTAGCCTCAAGGTGACGAACACATGGATGACAGTGGTGAAGCTGGAGTCTGAGACATATGGGCGGAGCCTCTTCAGCAGATGTAATTGGCAAAAGGCACCCTTGGCCATGGCCAACATCTGGGAATCCAGGTGTAGCTACGAGTCCAGCACCCCTCCCAGGCTCCGCACAGATGGAGTCAATGGAGGACGGATGCTCCCCGATAATGGGGGAAACCTCCTCACTCAGATTACCGACCCTGACTACTAGCATCAATTCTGTCTTATCAGGATTGAGCTTCAATCGGCTCAACCTCATCCAATCCCCCAATAATTGGGAGAAGCACCCAACAGGTCACAATGGGGGATCCGTTCCCTGATGTTTCCCTCCAGCTCCCGTCATGTTCCCTGATCCTGTCTGGCTAATAGCTATTAGCTGCTAATGGACTTATCTTTCAGAAACTTGGAGGCTGTGGTTAGGTCCCTGCTCAAGAAGCCATCGCTTGATGCTGATGCTCCTGCCAGTTATCGGTTGGTCTCAAACCTTCCCTTTTTAGGGAAGGTTATTGAACGAGCTGTGGCACAGCAGCTCCAAGAACACCTGGACCGAACTGGTTTCCTTGACCCCTCTCAGTTCAGGTTTCGGCCTGGGTATGGTACGGAGACGGCATTGGTGGCCGTGGTTGATGATCTCCATCGAACATTGGACCAGGGTCGTCAGACCTTACTGGTCCTGCTAAACCTTTCAGCTGCGTTTGACAGTTGATCATGAGGTGTTGGTGACTCGCTTGCGGGACTGTGCCAGAATTGGCGGAACAGTCTTGGACTGGTTTCGTTCATTCCTGGCCGGGAGAACTCATCGGGTGGTCTTGGGGGAGTGTATGTCTTCCCCCCGGGACCTCACNGGGGCAGCTTACAGCAACAAATAAAAGTTAAAACATATAAAAACAACACATAGAAATGAGGATTAAAAAGTCCCTCCTCCCCCAACCCTTCACCTATCTCCCCCACCAAACGCCTGGCAGAACAGCCAGGTCTTACAACTACATCGAAAGGAGGAAAGATTTGGGGCCAATCGGTCCCCCACCGGGAGGGAGTTCAACAGCCTCGGTGTAGCCACTGAGAATGCCCTCCCCATTGTGGCCCCCCAAAAGACTTGGGGGGGCCTTGAGAAGAGTATCCCCCAGATGACCGCAGGGGCCAATCCAGAACCCGGGGGTGAGGCGGTCCCGCAGATAGGCAGGGTCAGGGCTTTATAGGCAAGCACCAACACCTTGAGTCGGGCCCGGAAGACTATAGGCAGCCAATGCAGAGATCGGAGAACCGGTGTAATCTGCTCCCGGCAGCCCAATCCCACCAGGAGACGGGCCGCCACATTCTGCACCAGCTGCAGTCTCTGAACCATCACCATGAGTAGCCCCACGTCGAGGGCGTTACAATAGTCCAGTCTAGAGGTGATGAAAGCATGGTGACAAGGAGACACTAACCTTCAATTTGATATGTCATTTAAAAAAAAAAAAAAAGAAAGATTTCCATGAAACACCTGTGAAATAACGCCCTGATTATTTATTTATTTATTTATTTATTTTTTAAATCTCTTGAAAAAAACAACAGAAGGGTGTTGGGGTGGGGGAGAAGGTTGGGTCGGTTTGTGTTTGGGCGTTTTCAGACAGGACACTATCCACCCACCTCCCACCCACTATACATGTTACAGGGCACCCATAGGGCAACACTGCAGTCCTGCAACATGTATAGTGGGGGGGGAGGGTAGTGGGTGGAGAGTGTCTTGTCTGAAAACGCCTTTTATTTTCTGGCCCTGTTCAAATGTGTTACTGGGGAAGGAGAATCTCAAGCCCTTTTCACACACCCATCTCCACCCACCTCCACTCACGGAGCAACCAACATTGGAGCCCGTTGCTCCGTGCATGGGTGATGGGTGGAGATGGGTGGAACGCGGGAGCGTGCACACCCACGCTCCCACCCACTGTGGGTGCCCTCCCCATTTCCGCCCCACACCTGCCCTGGCATTCACATGGGTGCCCCCCACACATGTGCGGTGGAGGGGCACCCGTATGAAAAGGCCCACAGTCTATGGGATCTCTCTGGTGTTCACACATTGCTGAATGGCCAGGTTTGTAGTAATTGTCACTTAGCAGCCTCAGGAGCAATGAGTGGTAATTACCACCACTTAGGGGTAAACTAATATAATGTGTGAATATGTGTAAATGGTAACAGTGGGTGACAACACATGTAACAGGAAACACAGGATGGCCCGACCTCGTGTTTCACATGTTTCACAGAACATGTAAACTAAGAAAGACATTGACAAATAGGAATGGATTTGGAGGAGGGCAACAAAGGGTGAAAACAGACATGACGCTAACTCCACTTTAACATTTCTTATGCATGTTGCAGGGCTGCATAGGGCACCAATACAGCCCTGCAACATATATAAGAAACATTAAAGTACTGTTAAAGTGGAGTTAGCGTCATGTCTGCTTTCACCTAAAGATGGTCAGGGGTCTGGAAACTAATTCCTACGAAGAAAGGTTGAAGGAACTGGGTATGTTTAGCTCAGAGAAGAGAAGACTAAGAGGAGACATGATAGCGGTCTTCAAATACCTGAAGGACTCTCTCACAGAAGATGGCAAAGACTTGTTCTCTGTTGCCCCTGAAGGCAAGACTAGAAATAATGGGCTCAGATTACAAAAAAGCAGACTTTGGTTAAACATTAGGAAGAACTTCCTAATGGTAAGAGCTTTCCAACAGTGGAACAAATTGCCTGGAAGGTGGTGGGCTCTCTGCTACTGGAGGTTTCCAAACAGAAGCTGGACAGCCATCTGTTGCGGCTGCTGTAGCTGTGGGTTTCCTACATCGAGTGGGAGTTGGACTAGAACTCTAGGATTCTGTTGCCACTTTTAAATGAGGTGCTTAGAAGCGCCTCCTGAGCCCGGCATTCAAGAAAGTCGCACGGGGAGTGTGTACATGTTCCTCACGCTACCGGAAGTGATGTGCCACCCCTTCTCAGCAACGGCAGCAGCTGGAGATGCAGGGCTTTGAAGAGGTGCATTCTGAAAGCCTGCAAAGGGAGGCTTTCAGAACACGCCGCTTCAGAGCTTTGCATCTCCAGCTGCCACCGCTGCCAACAACAGGCGGCACATCACTTCTGGTAGCGCAGGGAGTGTGTAAACACTCCCCGTGTGGCTTTCTTCTGGAATGCGGGGCTCAGGAGGCTCTTCTAAGCACCTTGTTTAAAAGTGGCCAAAGGCCCCACGATCTTTGGCCTCACTTATAGCTAAGTAGAAAGTAAGTTTTCACACCCATACGACAGCATGTCTTGAAGTGACTCTCAGTTGGCTTTCAGTCCTTCTTATCTCACCAATCCCTTGAATACAAATCCATGCTTTGTGCAGTTATATATTCAGTGCCACAATGACCTAATTTACCAGCCTTTGCTGTAGATTACAGTTCATACAAGGAAGTTTAATTAGTCTCTTGTGAGTAAGACTCACTTCCTTGGGCAAATTCATTACGATCAGAAGAGAAGGCGAGAGAAGAGGCTTTACTGATGGTGAATTAATGTGAGGACAATTTCTTTGTATGGGACAGCCTCTCCCAATTCTATTTGCATCTGGCTTCAGATCCGCACTTTATCATGGAGATGCCCTTGTTTTTCCTCTTCTTTCATGCCTTAAAGTTACTGTTCTCCTACCCCAATAAAACACACAGCGAAGAGGCCTCAAACTCAAGCTCATATGAGCTTAGTAAATCAAAAACCTCTCCCTGTGCAATGTTTCACTGGGTGTTCAGTTATGGTCCTTTGAGGTGTTTCAAATAAAGCAAACACACTCAGATTTGTAGTTTCAGACACAGGTTACATCATTTTCAGCAGTTCATAAACATGCATTCAACATAAGGGGCTGTTGTTGGCTGGGGTTGTCAACGCCTCCCTTCAGGAGGGGAGGGTATCAAACACCCTTAAAACTGCAGTGGTCCGCCCTTTGCTTAACAAACTATCTCTGGATGCTGACACTCCGGCCAGCTATCGGCCTGTCTTTAACCTTCCCTTTTTAGGAAGGGTATAGGTATAGCACAGAGACTGCACTTGTGGCTTTGGTCAGTCAATGATCTGCCTGGAGATGGACAAGGGGAATTCTGCCTTGTTGATCTTATTAGATCTTTCTGCTACCTTTGATACAGTCGATTATGAGGTGGTGTTAGCACAACTGCGGGTCCTGGCAGGGGTGCACGCGACTGCTCTTGAGTGGTTCCACTCTTTCCTGTCAGGGAGGTCCCAGTGGGTGATGATGGTCGATTGCTTGTTGTCTCGTCTCGGGACCTTCCCTGTGAGGTTCTGCAGAATTCTATTCTATCCCCCCTCTCGTTCAATGTGTATCTGAAGCCACTGGGCGAGGTCATCCGGGAGTTTGCTGTGATGTGTCGTCAATATGCCAAGGACACTCAGCTCTACCTCTTTTTTTTTATCTGACTCCGGTCCCGCAGTCTCAGTGTTTACCCAATGCCTGGCTGTTGTTGGGGACTGGATGAGGGTGAGCTGACTAAAGCTGAATCCTGACAAGACTGACATGATGATGGCTGGCCAGTCTTGCGACTTGGAGGGGATTGGAACACCTGTCATTGATGGGGTCTGGCCCCCTCCGGTCACGCAGGTTTGCAGCCTCAAAGCGCTTTTGAATCCCTCGCTGCATCTAGAGTGTCAGGTGGCGGTGGTAGCCAGGAGCACTTTTCACCAATATCATCTGGTGAGGAGGCTGCAGCCTTTTCTTTCTGATTCAGATCTGGCCTCTGTCATCCATGCTTTCATCACCTCACGCCTAGATTACTGCAATGCGCTCTGCGTGGGGCTGCCCTTGATGACTATTCGGAAGCTGGAGTTTGCCCAAAATCTGGTGGCCAAAACCTGGCCAGGTGCTGGCAGGTCCTGGGCTACAGCCGGCCACTGTCACATCTGTTTTTACCAAATGTGATTTTCTTTTTCAACACTGTGGGGATTTTTTTGTCAAATAATGCTGAAAAATCATAAAGGTTGGGAGAGAGGTATTTTTCAAACACATGTATTACACATCCCTAAATCAGATATATCAGTTAGAAGGAAGTACACTCGTGGACAGGAATCCAGAAAAAACCCTGGGGAAAAAGCAGAATTCTCTCATCTATCCACAGAAAGCAATCAGGCAACTAGCAAATGTATCTATTTATTATTTAAATGTTTATCCCCCCTTTCCCTTAAAAAGGCTCAGGATGGCTTACAAAATAAAATATAAACATAACATATAAAAACATATAAAAGATAAAAACACACCACCAACCCCCCAAAAACACCCCCATAAAACCCACCCAATGCCACCTCCCCATTCCCCTCATCCACACACACACACACACACACACACACACACACACGCCTACCATAACATGATAGAATTCCACTTGTCAGTCTTCAGGCACACGACATCGACCAGGGCGATAAGTGCGGTCTCCACGCCATACCCACAGCAAAATGGAAAATGAAAGAGAGGCAAGAGCGGGGGGACATGGAGAGAGACAGAGGGTGTTTTTAAATGAGACACCATTTGTCCCAGACTGCAGACATCCCCCCACCCCCAATACCAGCTGGCGCCATTGGACACAGTGGACCCACACATGAATGGAGATCCAGACTTATGAAACCCTGATATCACAGTTTAACATCTACCCCACACTCAGTTTGTTTCTCCTGGACTCAGCAGTGTGGGAGAAACGGGGTCTCATCTAAAAACACCCCCTGCCTCTCCCAATGTCCCCCGCCCTTTTCTCCATTCCCTTGTCCATTCTAGATTGTAAGCCCCTCAGGGCAGGGACCTGTCTCTAATAATAATTAAACACAACTGTCCACGCCCAGGCAGATTGTTGGTACCATATAACAATAAATAATCAACAGTAACATCAGTGAGACAAGACAGACTTAGTGCTCTCCAAAGGAGGTAGAAAATCATTGCTTATTCTTGGTTGCTTCAGTTATAATGTAATTTTTGCCTTTTGCAGGCCTTGAACATATATTTTGTGTGTTGATTTAACCCACCAGTTAGCTAATACATGTCAGCATCTAATAAACTGTATAGGCAGGAATTGCACCAATAAGAATTGTACAGAAGTTTTCCATCTATTGCAAGTTCTCTTAGACTAACAGATTGTGTTGGCTTCACATGATGGTGCCTTATTTTAAAACAAACAAACAAAAACAGATGAATCCCAGCTCCCTGACTCAAATTAGAAATTATCAGTCCTGACTTTAGGATAGCACAGGGCTGTACTTTTGCCTTGCCTACTGGATGCTGCTGGATCCATTTACTGACAAGCAGTTCTCAAATCTATGTGTACATTCTCTCTCCTGAGAGTGCTCTTTTCCTCAAACAGCACCTTCCTGAAGTCCTAAAGAGCCGTTTTCACATTCAGCCCATTTTGGGGGTTACCAACCAATCGTGGCACATGAACGTTTCCATAACAACAGCATACACTGTTCACACACAGCGTGAGTTCATGGTGCATTGACCTTACAAGCCAAGGCCGAAGCGACAGCAAGGAGCAAGAATTCTATCGCAGGGGGAAAGAGCAGAAAGAGAATGTGTGTGTGTGTGTGTCCTGAGATCATATTAATATTGTAAAATACACCTTTGGTTTTATTGCTGTTGTGTTCATGAAAGATGCATCCAAGCTAATTAGAGAGGAATCCAATTCAAGAGCAACTAATTAGAAAGGAAAGCAGCATGCTCGGTCTTAAATCTATTAAATATTTCTCCTTATCAGTCCAAGGGCAGAACGTTAGAGATTTCCAAACTGTTTTCATCCATTCCAAGGTGCCAATGACTGCAACACAATGGGCCCGATCCTATACCCTGTGGATCCTGCGCACAAGCTGCGCGCACACGCACGCAGGTTACGCATGGCACAACGTGTCACTAATGTAGATGCACACCCACATGGCTCCGCAGGGCACAGGATTGGGGCCAATGTCAATAATGAATACAGTCAACACTCTCTGTTTCACAGGTTCATGGGTTTTAAGGGATGGAAGGATAACCATGGTCATGAAGCTAGAAGGGACTTCAAAGGTCATCTAATCCAGCCCCCTGCATCGATGCAGGAGTCAACAGGCTCCCAACTACGCACATAGAAAAATCTGTCCAATAAGAAAGAGTGTATAATAAAAAATCTGCCACAAGTAGTGATCAGGAGTGACCAGAGCACATCCATGCCTGAAGTAACAGAGAATAATATTATAAAAGAAAAACTCAGATGTCTCAATTAAGTCTCAAACACCTTTTCTTATTTTGTTGCCAGAGGATGCTATCAAGGCCGGTAGCATAGTTGAGTTTTTAAAGGACTGGATAATTTCTTGGAGGATAAGTCCATTAACGACTGTTAACATGACTATTGACCAAATAGGTTGGGGGACGTAA
>QEPC01008366.1:2816766-2837391 GCA_003113815.1 Sphenodon punctatus | reverse complement strand
CAGATGAAATTTCTCTTTTGATCAGAATCCATACTTGGGAAACAGCTAATATTATTATTCTTAATTCAGCTGGCTCTAAACCACACACTGTGCATAGCCTTGTTTTATGGAAGGGCAACCATTAACCATATTCAGTGGATTCAAGACTGATTTCTAGGTGGCCCAGGAAGTGGTGGCTCTAAATTGTGCATTGACTGAAAGGTATGTCATTTCATTTGTTCTAAATCCATTGCCAGCTCAATTAGCTGAAGGCTAGAGTGTATGAATCTATTCCTTTATCTCAAAGATTCCCAACCCCAGAACCCAGGGCCAGCCTTAGAATTTGTGTGGCCCTTGATGGCACCACCCTCCATGGGGTCTTAGAGGTAGTCATGTTTCAGACTCTGCTGGGAGGGAATGGGGCCCCCACACCCTGCCCTGGTGAAAAACAGAGGTGCCCACGGAAGTAGAGAAAATAGCAGGTCCTGAGACGGTCACCCTGTGGTAAGGTCAGCCTTCTCAGGATCCCAGCTGGGTCTCCTCATCCATGGATGGGTTCACAATTTTGACTGATATTTGATATACATTGCATGTCTTTTGCTGTCTAAAGTCATCATGGGATTATATTTAAATCTGAATATGGAATCATACAAGCAAAAAGCATGGGGAGCACTGCTATGTATGGTATCTTCTTAGTCAACTTTTGGGCCCAATCAAAAGTGCGCACACATACACTGTGTATAATGGGCATGCATCAAGCACACAACAAGCACAGAATATGCACACAGCAAGCACAGAACATGCATGCAACATGTGTGCACCATGCACGTATACTAAACACCATGCACACATGTTCAGTGCACAGGCGCATGTGTGGTGTATGCATGTGTAGGGTATGTGCACACACCTAGGAATGGGCCCCTTTGTGTGCAAGTGGGATGCTATTTTCTCCCACTTTTCATTCAGGTTGCTTATCACTCACCACAAGGTAAGGTAAGGTAAGTTTTATTTGGCACTAGCTCATGCTATGGCCAACATAGACAAACAGACAAATAAAAGCGTTACATAAAAACCCAGCCTAGTCGGCTCATGCGATCAATCCTCATCAATCTTATAAAATAATATAACTTTTAAATTTGAATACAACAATGCTATAAAATCATAAAAGTCTTATCCAACTGAACACTAAAATAATCAGCCCGCAGAAACAGGTCTGAATCTCATCCGCTACGTTCCTAGCATACTGACAAGTGGTTGGCCATTTCATGATCAGTAAGATGCAACTAACTAGAAGAAATCATGATCAGGTCCGTAAAATCCCAAATAATATCCATGGAGGTCCAGCCTAATCCTGAGAGATGCCTTGTCTCATCCCAAGGTTCCGGCCCTTAGAAATATTTGTTCACTCACCACAAATCATGTGTTCTTGCCTCTGGACATGTTATTTGAATGGAATTCTCAACTAGTTGGTAATTAACATCTACCCTATACTGGTTACTGATTCCCCTAGCTAAATTATGCAGAAAAGTAGTTAAAGATTTGATACATTTAGCTAGAAGTAAACATCACCTCTGCTAGACAAGATTGGTCTTACCCTTCTTGGGAAGTGGTGTAAGAATATAAGAACGTAAATAGTGCCCTACTTATGGTCCACTGAGCCCACATACCCTACACATGCACCTGTCTCCGACAATAGCCAATCTCAGTCGCTTGGAAGAAGTACCCAACAGGTCACTATGGGGCAATCCATTCCCTGTTGTTCACTCCCAGCTCCTGACAATAAGAGGTTATGTTCCCCCAAACCTACCTGGTTAATAGCTGCTAATGGACCTATCCTCCAGAAACTTGTCCAATCTTTTTTTTAAAAACCCAGCTATACTACTGGCCCTGACCACAACTTCTGGCAACAAAATCCACAACTTAATTGTGCATTGAGTGAAAAAATACATTATTTTATTTGTTTTAAATATGTTACTTGAAAGTTTCATGGGATGTCCCCTAATTCTAGTACTGTTTGGTAACGGGGGATATTCAACAAACATTGTTGGCAAAAATATACCTCCAGATTAAGGCCCCAATCCAAAACACAACTGACTCCGCCAGAGTATTCCTACTGAAACAACTTACTACTCCAGAGTATGTGGTTTGTTGATCACAATCATGATTTGTCAGGGGAGATTTTTTTTAACTTGTAGTGTATTTATAACATGCTAATTCTTTGAGAGAACTATGAATGATTCTCGTGAAACTCCCGATTGATACATAAATGCGAAGGGATTTTGTCTTACCTTCAATGCTACAATTGTTTATAGACTTAACTTTTTGTCTCCAAAGCAAACATGATAGGCCATTGCATTTCTGTATTCTAGAGATGAAATGAGTACCCGCCAAAATGAGCAACCCCATAGCATCCAAATGATCCAAATTGAAATGAACAAAACCGAATAGCAAAAACAACCCATCCACTTTTTGATCAATTACCCATTTTCCTAATTTTCACTCATTCAGTTTGTCCAGTTGGTTAGTTCAGCTATTTTCAGTTCCTATAATTCATTGTCCCTGGCAAAGACGAATGGAAAGTTGGAAACAGATGAAATAAATTAACAGAAATTGTGAAAAATCAGTTACTTGAACATTTTAATTAATGTCATATGGGTCGACGGTAACCTGCTTGAAATAAAAAAGCAAACAAACCCGTGAGCAGTTATTCTGCTGGTGGTTTCACGTACACTGTATTCCCTCCTTTTTCATTACGTCTACAGAGGCCATAAATTCCACATCTACTACGTCAGCACTACTATGACTGTAGTGAACGTAAGAGTTTCTGGTTTCCCCACTGCATCTAGAACAGGAGAGGGAAAATATTTTTATTGGCATACGATGAGATAGAATTCCCTTGTGGTAGGTGAAACCTCAAGGCCAGAAGCATCTCCAGACTCTGCAGTTGTTAAGGAGCTCACTGCCAGAGGTTAGGTATGACAGCTGAGGGCCTCAAGATTTACCATTCTATCCTGGTTACTAAGAGTTGTGGTTCGAGCTAATGGAAAGATAAATGCACTGAACTCTGTTTTGTTTATTTTCTTTGGGTGTTTTTAGATAGTGTTGGGGGGGGGGGCAGCACTCTGGTTAGGTGGTCCGCTTTACTGCTGCTTTGCCTCACCCAAGGGTGGCCTGCCGTTACACAGACGGGCCACCCAGGGGTGGGGTGGAGCAGTATCTCTCCTCTCCCCTATACAATGTAGTGAGCCCCCCCCCCCGAAATATCATGATACCATGATGAACCAAAAGGGGCCTTGCTACCTCGGAAACAGGTGGGGAAATCCTTTTTTCCCATGCCATTTGGCCACACCCCTTCAGAGGATTATGACATTCCAAAGGAGGCACTGTCCTGTCACAAAGGAGTGGGAAAGTGCCTTTCGGTGGGGGCTCCACTCCTTTCTGGGACAAAGCATCTGGAATGGCTGCATCCCTAAAGAAGGCATAAAAGTGAATGGGAGAAGGTGAGGAAAGAAGGTTGGGGAGGGGGGGGTCAGAGAGGAAGAGGAACGGAATTCATGCCAAAGTTTTGATTTTCTGTTTTTGTAAGTTATATTTTGTACTTCTAGCTGTCTGGGTCACAAGAATATTCAAGTCAATGGGATCATGAAGGCAAAAAGTTTGAAAACTAATTTTAACAGTAGAGGAAACATTGCATTTTCCTCCTAAATTTGGCACCTACGATTGAATTTCAAGCCACAACTTTTTGTTTCTATAATAACGTTGCCCAAACAAGAACTTTCAATGTCATCGGCCTTAACAGTATTTTAAAAGCCCCAATACTGTGTTATTTAAAGCCAGGATTCAACCTGCAGAGTTTGCATCTTCCTGCAGAACACAAGCTTGATGGCTCTGATGGTTTTCAATAAGTGGAGAAGTGTGCATGTCAGCGTGAATGGGAGAAATAAATCCAGTGAGGATGTTAATGGCTCCTGGCAGCGTATCTTATGCATCCCATCTGGCTATCATCGACACAATAAGCCATAACGGCCCTGCATGCAAACGGAACCCTCCTTCTGTGGATCAATGAAATGATAAACCATAATAGCGTCTTCAGAGTCATGGCGCTGTTTACTCAAGGAGTTTTAATCTACAGATTATGTCATGAGATAGGTCGTTATGTTCTATCATGTCAATGGGAGCTGGCATATTTCAAACATAATATACTTTGAATTCTCTCTCTGTTGAACATGCCGAGTAAGCGTGAATACTAAAATTCCTTCTGGAAAGGGATCTCCCACTCCTGAACAGCAGATGTCTTAAAAACTTAGCATTGCAACTTTCTTCTTATTTCCAGTTCTCAAAGGCTTCCCCATTACAGAATGGAATTCAGCACAATTATCTCTTAAATGAGACATCAGAGCGCTAAAAGGAAGGCTTGGAAAAGGGCCCAGATCCAAATCCACCAAATTCTCCATATTTTAGCTTTAAAACAGCAGTTATAAATCAGTATTGGTTAATCTGTTGAACTCTCAGCCTCAAGAATCATAGAGTCACAGGGCTGGAAGGGACTGCAAGGGCTGTCTAGTCAAGGACGTAACTAACTATACAGTCAAGGACGTAACTAGTCAAGGACGTAACTATACAGTCAAGGACGTAACTATAACTAGCTGCCCCAAGGCCTATCAGACTGAGGGCGGGGGGGCTCACGCCCCCTGCTGCTGGGAAGAGGGGAAAGGGACAGCCCGTTCCATCTTTTGCATCAGGGCCCAGTCCAACCTACCTACTCCAGCCCTCTGCATCAATACAGGATTTGCCAGACCCAAACCACCCATGCAAAAGAAGCCACCAACAAGAAACAGAGCCAGTAACAAAAATCTGACACAAGTTGAGATCAGGAGTGACCAGAGCACACCCATATCAAGACAATGCAATAACAAGAAAAATCCAGCTCTCTCAAATGAGCGAGTCACACCCACACTGCAGGGGAAGGAAAACAAAACAGACAAACCCACACCTCAGAGTAAGCTACCAATCTGACCTGGGGGAAGTTCCTTCTCAGCCCCAAATATAGTGATCCTTTAGAGCCTGAAGCACGTGTGCAGGGTCTACCAGTCAAGACAGACTACGTGGAGGTTCCTTGTGGAAAAGAACAAACTGATTAACCAAGTCAACTTATTATCCATGGGCAATAGTTTCTCGTACACAGAGACAGCACAAGGGTGGTGGGTTCAGGTATTTAAACAAGAAAAAACACAAGTGCTTGAGCAAGGAAATTGTGTGCGGCTTTTGTTTGTTTTTAAAAATGTATTTCTCTTGCCAGGCTGGGAAGAAGATTCTCCAGGTATATATTTCTAAATGGATAGTAAAAAACCTGTTACAATATGGTCGACATACAGAACTTGCCCCACTTCTCGGGTCCCTTTCCATACTCTCCTGTCAAAAATCTTGACTATAGGCCTGGTCCCAAATTGGGCATCGGAACTAAAGCCTCCAAAAATCACAAGTCACATTTGAAAGTTTAGCAACAGAACATGATGATTTTCATACTCATGATGAGTCTGAACTATTTTACAAAAGGTGTATTGCATGCGTCCCCTAACTTGAACCATAGATTTTCAAAAATGCCCATGTGAATTATTAGGCTGCAATCCTGCAACTACTTATGCTAGAACAGCTGCATTGACTTTAATGGGATTACTGTGGAATGAGAGGTTACAGGCCTGAAGCCTTAGGTGCCTTCCTTTCACTGATTTTTAATAAGACTTAGGACGTTTTCAGACAAGACACTCTCCATCCACTATACATGTTGCAGGGCTGCAGTGTTGCCCTATGGGTGCCCTGTAACATGTATGGTGGGTGGAAAGTGTCTTGTCTGAAAACGCCCTTAGGTGCTATGAAAGGTTATTTTTAGTTCTTAAGGTACCATTATGCAAAGTCTGACTTCACATATTGCATACAATTGTATCTGTGGGTAACACCATAGTGCATCAATCCACACTGATGTAACAGGAAACCAGAGTAGTCCCTATCAACTTTTCACTACTGGCAGTATGAGAAATTTTCTGCTAATCCTATGCCAATCAATACGCTTAGAGGAATTAAGAATGTTAAGGTGGCAAGTGACTCTTTGTATTCTTGCCCTACCTGGACCCTAAGGCTCCATCATCAATCAGGCAAGCGTTGCTGTGTAAGAAGTGGTGACAGATTTTTCAAAAACAAACAAGTAAAAGAAAGACTTTTACATGATGGGTATTTAGCAGTAGGCTCTGGCAAGATAATACGTAGGCATTTTTAGTTCATGGGAGCATCGTGGAGATCAATAAAATAAGAGGGAGAGTTGGGGGAAAGTGTTTGAGACACAGAGTGAGGGGGGGGAGAAGGGGCAGGGCTTAATTTGTGGGAAGCTTGCCAGGGCTCTACCCCAGAAATTAAATTAAGGGTGGGGGGCAGAGAATTGGGAAACATTCCCAGGAGTGTGCACCCTTAAACATGAAATATCTGGAAAAGGCTGTATTGGCCATTTCAGGGTTGGATACAAAAGCCACGGGAAAAATTGTTTATTTGGCTTTCATTAATTACCTTTTACCCCACTCCCCACTGGTCATCATATAGATTAAATCACAAGAGTGCCTGTCTCAGGGTGTTAACCAATGAGAAAATAGCCTGCTATAGCCCACACCAGATAGGCATCTACTCGCTTGTTTATTAGATGTTCATCCACACCAGCCATACAGCCACCACGCACCAGACACACAGCCCCCAATCATAGTGGGTTCTCAGAGCATGTGGAGCCCGTTTTATGAGCTAATGTGTGCCTATATGTCCATGTCCCATCAATTAGGTTGAGTGCAGCCGTGCGCGCATACAGGTCCTCCAGCACTATAGAGGCATGGTCAAAAAGCCTAGAGCACTCCAGGAAGCAACTACTTTCTGCCCCTCTCTCTGCTTTCATTCTCACTGGTGCTTTAAAAGCACAATGTATGCCAAATTCAAACATGCGTTGACCCAGCTCGTCCTGGTTTGCAGCACATGCCTGACACTAACTCTTCCTGACCCATTCAGCAGCATGAAACAGTGGGCACCCCGGACAAGATGAAAGAGTGGGTTGAGATCGAGACCTCAATTTTTCTGAACGTTTGTGCACTGCCAGAAGAAAGCAAGTCACAAACAGAGGCTGGATCTTCCTGACATTTTCCCTCATCACTGCCCTGAGGACAGGGAGAGGATACTCGTAGGGCCACCAGAAGTGCCTCAATTGGATGGTGGAGCTAATCTCTAGGTGAAAACAAGTGGCTCGGGGTGCAGGGGATGTGGACTAGTGGTGGGACCCCGGGCCCATTACTGGTTACCGGATTTACCGGTTACCGGTTCCCCGAAAACCGGATTCCCGGTTTAAATCCGGTATACCGGTACCGGATTTATTTCATTGGTTTCAATGGGGCGCTGTGTCCCCATTGAAACCAATGAAATAAATTAAATTCCCTCCCCCTCCCCCTCCCAGGCTGCGCGGGTGGAAGGGGGGACACCCCCCACCCACCCTGCCCAGCCTGGCTTTTTGTTTAAAAAAAGAGTAAGCGCGACCCCGAGGCGAGGCGAGCCCACCCCCCAGCACCAGCGGCCGCGGCGTCCCCGCAGCCGCCGGTAAGTATGACCCTGACCCGATCCCTGGGGGGGGTGTTTAACACCCCCACCCCCTCCAGGGATCACCCCTACTAAAGGCTCAGTGCGCTTGCCGCTCTTACCTTTGGGAGCTCCGGCGGCGGCGGGCGGTCCGGCGGCCTCAGCGCCGGCTGTGGCTGCCGGCGTCAGGACGCTCTAGGCCTTCCGGTGAAACCCGGAAGTTCACCGGAAGGCCTACAGCGTCCTGACGCCGGCAGCCACATAGTACATGGATATCATAAAAATACATGAGTCATCTGGTAACATCTCCTACAACAATGTATCAAAATCCTCCTATCTGCGGGACCGTCTCAACCCTCATGTCCTGGTGTCACGGGGATAGGGGGAAGGAAAGAAGAAAGGGGAAGGACAGGGACCCACGCACCGGGGTTTGGCCGCTAAAGGTCAAGAAACACGCTCTGACCTGGCTCTGTCAGGACGCTCGAGGGTAAGCAGCCCGTCAGGATAGTGACGTGGCCACTAGATCTCAAAGAGGTCAGGCTGCTATCAACATTGGACACAGAGCATGAACTACTAGGAGTAGCGAGAGCTAGTGCCATTAATAAAATTTTATTATATTATACTAGGAGCGCACCCCCACCACTCAATACCACTCCAATTTTGCTGCATCCACAGCATAGGGGACAAGCCATGAGGAAGGGGGGAGGTGTAGGATGGGGAGCCCGGGGGCAAGGAGGAAAGATGGAGGGCTTTCACTCCAGGAGAGGGGGGAACGAACCTACGGGGGGAGGGGAGGTCTGCCGCTCCACACTCTGTTTTCACGTTCCCACAAGCACTCACAAGGAATATACACAAGGGCTCCAACATTCGAACACACCACAGTCGCACTCAAGTTCAAGAACAGGGATAAAGACAAAACTTCACTTAGCTTGCGTTGGGACCAGTCTCTCAGTGCTCTGATTGCCGGCACCGTGTCAGCCACAGCACCGGTGTTTTATACCCCTAACCACGCCCCCTGACGTGCTCGTATGCGTGCAAAGTGCCATGACGTAGGCTCTGTTGAGGTGGAAGGTAGGGGCTCCATGGTGTCGCTCAGGTCTGGCGTTACCCTGGCAACCTGCTGGATTGCCACACCCCCTGGTCCCGCTGCATCCCCATCAGCCACAAGTCGTGCCACCGGCTGTGCATGCATCGGGGGGAAGCTCACCGGCGCAGTGGAGAGGGTCGCAGGCCCCACCCCCCACGGCTGTGGACATAACACGCCGGTGGATTCACCGGGGAGGCTAAGGGGACATCAGCCCCCCCATTGGTCAGCCATGGGCTGACATCATGCTTGACCTGCCCCCAGCCATACTTACTTCCGGGTCTCCATGTGCTCATGCACAGCTTGCTGCATGGGGGGGCTGAAGGGGCAGGCGGGGCAGCCTGTGCGCTGCAAGTTGCTGTAGCCACTGGCAGTCCAGATGCAGGAGCAGCATCGGCCCGGGCAGAGGGAGAGGAGACTGGTCTGGCCTCGGTGCTCTGTGCAAATGCCCCCCTAAACCAGCGAGCCACTTCCCCAGCGCTGCGCCTCCACCAGCGGGGGGGCGAGTACTTGCTCTGCTGGGCTCAGCTGTTCTGCTCTCAGATGCCATGAGCTGGGCTTTCCCGCTCCGGATCCTCCTTCTGCTGCTGGTGCCAATGGCCTGCAGCACCCTCGTGCCTTCCCCCGGCTCCTGGGGGCTGGAGGAACAGGAGGCGGTGAGCCCGGAGGAGCAGCTCAAGTACCACAACCCCTGCAAAACTGGTAGATCCGTGCATTCACTCCCCCTGGGAACTCCAGCACAAATTTGCAGCAGGCAGCCCCTGGCTGCCAAACGCTGCGCTCTGCCCATCCCATCCCAGCCTTGGGGAACCAGTGCAAGGGACATGGCCCCAGATCTGAGCTCGCCAGCCCCTTTCCACATCCTCGCTTGTTTGTTCTGGGGATAAAAGTGCTTCTCTCTTCCGTTCAGCTGCCCACTTTCCTTCCCTCTAAACCCCCTCAGCCTCCCTCCCCACACAGATAGGAAGGCTCCACACTAGACAACACAGGGGAGGATGTTCTCTGCACCTGGGGAGCTCTGGGTGTGTGTGGATGAATTTGCAACAAGCCCTGGGCAGCGCAAGGACACGAGGAAGGTGATCGAGCTCAAATTGGGGCTGGGTGTTCCCAGCCTGTTCCCCCCCCAAAAAAAACCCAGTGTCCCCAGCCTGTCCCCCCCCCAAAAACTGAGTGTCCCCACCTTTTGCCCAAAACCCAGTGTCCCCAGCCTGTTCCCCCCCAAAACCTACCTGCCGTCCCCAACCTATTCCCCCATTCCAGCCCAAAACCCAGTGCCCCAGCCTTCCCCCCAAAGNTCAGTGCCCCCTGTGATTTGTCATTTTAGGTTTTTTCAAAATGTTGGAAATGTGATGCTTGTGATAAAATTGAGGTTTTGAAATCCTGAGATTTAACTGTTAGTCTTGTGATTTTAGGTATTTTCAAAAATGCTGGAAATGTGATGCTTGTGATAAAATTGAGGTTTTGAAATCCTGAGATTTAACTGTTAGTCTTGTGATTGTGGGTGTTTTCAAAAATGCTGGAAATGTGATTGGGGGGTGGAGGGTGGCAGCAGCAATCCAGGTAACAATGCTGGCCCTGGGGAGGGGGCATGGTGGGAGTTGTGGGACAGGACATGGGGGGAGGTGTGAGGTGGAGGGGAAATGGGTGGGTGCTCGGTGGTACGGGGGTGAGATTTTAAAGGATGTGTAATTTTTTGGCGCAAGCACGTGCCAATTCTCTAAAAGTGGCCTAGGAAGTGGGAAAAGACCACATAAATGCATATCTGCATTTGGCCCATGGGCCTGAGGAGAAGCCCTAGGACTGTGCTGGCAGATCCAGTGAATTGCAGGGGCAGTGTGTCTGTGTCTGGCCAAGGGTGAAGCTGCCATGGTGCTTGCTTGGCAGGGGGCGGAGCTAGAGGTGGGGCTGGCGGCGGGGCCTAATCATCTGGGCGGGGCAATGCTAACTTTGGACTTCAGCCCCCCCATCCACGTCACTTCTGGAACCACCCGTGACACCTGGATCGGCCTCTGCGACCAGCTGGGGATGCCCTCCCGGAGGTCCCCTGGGTTTCTTGGGGGGGCGACATTCGCAAGGGCATTCTCGGTAGCCGCACCACAGCTATTGAATTCCCTCCCAATATTCGCCTCTCTCCGGACCTTCTCTCCTTCCATAGACAATGGAAGACCTGGCAGTTTCTCCAGGCATTTGGTGAGGGAGATGGGGGAATAAATAAAATAAAATAAAAATAAATAGTGGGGGGTGGGTTTTTTCCTTTTCTTTGGGATAAAAGGGGAGGAGTACTCTTCCAGGGCCTTGCTGGGTTTTACTTGCTGTTTTTATGGTTTTAATTTGATATTTTGAGTTGTATTTTTTATTTTCATATTGTTTTATTTATATGTTGTGCAGCACCCCAAGCTGCCATTGGGCAGGAGGGGGCAGTATAAAAATGAAAACAAAATAAGTTAAATAAATAAATAAATAAATAAAATGGCTACTAGTGGAGCCAGAATGGCTGGGTTGAGGGTTATCATCACCCAAACTTCTAGTACAATTCCTGTTCCCAGGAATATACAAGACCATATGTAAGAGTATTTCTGCAGCCACTGAATGAGGTTGTTATTTTCAGTAAATGACCCCTGTTAAGGTTTGCTCCTCTCTGCGTAAGAAGCCTCTGAACATGAGTTCAGGCCTGAGCCAGAGTCTGGTTCACCAAAGTGACCCATGCCTGAAGGCTTATATCCCTACACTTTGGTCCCCAATTCTGAATGGAACCTGACCCGGGTACCAGACAACATGAGCAAGAGAAGATTCTGTACCATGGGAAGGTGAGAAGAGAGAAGAAAAAGGCTGTGGAGCTGTACACCCAATCCTGAGGTAAGGGAGTACAATAGATACTTAGGACATCCAAATAATCCCAGAAAGAAAATTTAAAACACAACAGAGTGCAGTAGAAACAGAAATCTGAGACAGAGGGTTGATGTGCCATGACATAGATGGAATGAGTGCTGTGTCACAAAGTGGTGGTTCAGGTAGAGAGCTAAGATGATGAGTAGCTTCTTCCACTTGAGGAAACAGACTTCCGATTTGACCAAGAACTATTTTCATACCAGTCTTGTCAAAACCTTTTTGCATAGAAAAGTGATTGCGGGGGGTGGGGGGGAGAGGAGAGAGACACCAAAAATAGCAGCAACAAGGCAGTCTCTTGTCCAAGTCGCAGGAACAAAAAGCAGATGACAAAAGCAGAAATAAACAAGCCAACAGCCAGTCCTGGTAAATACAAAACGGACCAGTAATTACCAGCACTCTGAGCAGGCCTCAGTAAAAAGATGAGGTGAACAGATGGAAAGACAAAGCCAATCAGTAATCACAGTATGGACTTCAAGCAAGGAGAGTCTCTACCAATGCAGGCTGTGCAGCTTTTTTTTCCTTTTCTTTAATTAGGTCAAGTGAGTATTTACCCCTTGGATAAGTCTTTCCCCTTTTCTCTCCAAAGCCCATTACTGAAAACTAAGTTATTTGGAGGAAAACAAAATGGTGTGTGACGCCCTGTCCCTTGGCAAACTCATTGCCTCCCACGGCTTCCAATATCACCTCTATGCTGACGACACTCAACTCTCTCTCTCCACCCCCTCTCTCTCCCCTTCTGTCCAAGCTCGCCTCATCAACTGTGTCTCTGATATCTCTGCCTGGATGTCCCAACGTCAGCTCAAGCTCAACATGGCTAAGACTGAACTCCTTATCTTTCCGCCCTACCCTTCCACTCCCTCTTCCCTGTCCATCCTTATCGATGGGGTCACCATCCATCCCGTTCCCCAAGCCCGTAGCCTGGGCTTCGTCTTTGACACTCACCTTTCCTTTAAACCTTACATCAACTCTCTTGCCAAGTCCTGTCACTTCACCCTTCACAACATTGCTCGTATTCGCCCCTTTCTCTCTGTCTCCTCAGCCAAAACCCTTGTTCATGTCATGGTCATCTATCACCTTGACTACTGCAACCTCCTCCTTGCTGGCCTCCCCTGCTCTCACCTGTCTTCCCTTATCTCCATCCAAAACTCCGCTGTTAGGGTCATCCACTCAGCCAGTCGCTTCGACCACGTGCAGCCTCTCCTCTCCTCACTTCACTGGCTCCCCCTCCCCCAACGCATCCTTCACAAACTCCTGGTATTCACATATAAATCCCTTCACAACCTGGCCCCTCCCTTGCTCTCCCTCATCTCCCCTGCTCCCCTAACCGCCTTTGTCCCTTCTCCCTTGCTGCCCCCCATGCCTGGAACTCCCTCCCTGCCCACATCCGCCTTGCCCCCTCCCTCCGCACCTTTAAATCCCTCCTCAAAACCCACCTCTTCCTCACCGCATTTCCCGACGCCTGCTAGAACTTTCCTTTCAATATTTACTGTCTGCCCTCCCCGCAGACTCCTGCCTAACTGCAACCAAGCCAAGCACGTGCACCTGGGACCTCGCATCGGCTTGAATGTTATTTATCCCTTGTCTCTCCCCTCCATGTCTATTAGATTGTAAGCCGTAGGCAGGGACTGTGTCTATCTTACTGTTCTGTAAAGTGCCAGGTACACTACTGGCGCTATACAAATGCTTATAATTATTATTATTATTATTATTATTATTGACAGATTTTTAAAAAATAAATAAATACAGGTGTACTGTAGAAACCTTGTAAACAGGATAGTCATTCAGCTAAAGTTAACAGTACTTTGGGCTAAAATATGTGAGAGATGCTGGATCCCCTTGACCCATAATAAGCCCCTGTTGGTGATGCACCACCTCCCCACTCCATGTCCTCCACTATAATTAAACCCATGAATGGTAGCTTGGGCTTTCTAGCAAACAAGCAGGATACAGTGCTAAGGGGAGATGTAACTAAGGAATGTATTTCCAACAGCACGCTCAATTATAAAGTCTGAACATTCTATTCATTATAAAATTTACATGATTAAAAGTGAGGATCATGATATTTATGGTGAAGGATTATTGGAGTAAGCGGTTCATGATGTCCATATTCCAGCCGAATCAGTTGAACAACAGCAGAGATTTCACAGTTTGAAAACTGCACTTTGAAGCCTGTTTTTTTTAAAGTTAAACCATCTTGATCTTGATAGGGTAATGGGGTTTTGTGTTGGTTGGGAGGTGGTGTAAGCTTTTAGAAAATTCAAGGAGGCTGCCAGGGGGTGCCTTCTGGTCTACTTTTTGTAAATCCGGTTAGTAGTTTTTAACTTATGACATCTTGAAAATTCAATGTTAGCCTATGGAGACCGTCCTGAGTGTGGAGTGCTTGTGAACGTTCTATGTGTAATGCAGAAACTGTTTAAAAGCAAACAGTCTTAAATACTGGGGACTACAACTCCCAGCAGGCACTGCTTGCTAAAGCCTATCAGCACTGGAGAAAGAGAGAGAACTGCACTTCCCCGGGGGCAGTGTGAGTGATTGGTTAGCCATGTTTAGAGCTGATCTGGTGGGGAGAGGAGGAGAGCAAGGCCTGTGGAAGGGAGCGAGCTAAAGGTCATTCTGATCTGATCCTGCACAGCAGATGCCTTGACTTGGGGGCCAAGGACGCTGAGATGGCTAAACAACAGAGCTAGCTAATCACGCAGTGATGTTTGGGATGACTGATCTTGCCCCCTAAGCCCACCAAAAAACACAGACAACATGGATTTCACTGACAGCCCTTCTTCCACCAAAAACATGGGCTATCTGGGCTGCAGCTCCAATGGGGTGCCCCACTAGAGGAGCATGGCTGGGGATGGAGCACTAGAGTTTGCCCAGGATGGTCCCAGGTGCAGGAAGAGGGCAGAGGTTTATCCCAGAGACAGGAGGCTACAGGCACGATGGAATTTATCTTCTTTCAGCACTTCTCCCTCTGACTTTCCCAACCCCACTAAGGAATGAGGAGTAAGTGGGTGCTCTGGGCTGATACAGTGGGCATTCTGCAGGAGGGGGCAGGAAGATGGTAGGGTCCTGTGCAGAGCAGCCCTGTGGGGCAGAGTGGCAAGTGTAGTTCTCTTGGGAGGATTCTAAGAGCAAGCCTCAGCCCAGGGAGGGAAATTCTATGGGGGAGAAGGGAGGAAGGATGTAACACGGAGGGGTGGGGGGACATTAAGGGGAGAGCATAGGGGCAGAGCCTCTATAAATAGCTTCCACAGTGGAAGCCATGCACAGAAGCAGCACTTTACAGGGAGCAGTTTTATTGGGAATACAGAATATGGAAGGTCTGCAGAGTGGGCAGAATTGTGCAAGAATGGAAGCCCTGTCCAAGGGAAAGTAAAGCGGGGGGGGGGGCGAGTCTTGCAGAGACAGAGAACTACAGAGCAATGGCCATAATTGTGCCGGGGGAATGCCCTGGACAGAGGAGAACTGAGTGAGGGAGCTTTGTATAGGGGGGAGAGCTGCACAATGGGCAGCATTATGCCAGGTAGAAAGTCCTGTATATGGGCAGGTCCTTATAGAAAGCAGAACGTCCAGTGTTGCATAAGGAAAAGAGCTCTGACAGTGGGGAGTAGAGTGGAAGACTCCTGTACAAGCCATGAGCTAGAGCTCATCACAGAGAGCTGTTTTTAGAAGTTTGTAGGAATGGGTGAACGCAGTTCGGAGTTCGGACCAAACTCAGTCCGCTCGGTCGACCGAACCGAACTTGAATTTTGAACCGAACTGGATTTTTGAACTCCATTCCATTCGCCCATCCCTAGTGACAACACACACCAAAAAAACTGGTTTTGAATGGCCGAACTTGGTTCAGAAGTTCAGAATTCGACCAAACTTGGTCTGTTCGGTCGACTGAACCGAACTTCCAAACCGAACTCAAATTTCAAACTGAACCGAATTTCCGAGCTCAAATTTCAAACCAAACAGAACAGAACAGAATTCCCGAACTCCATTCTGTTCACCCATCGCTAGAAGTTTGCAATGCTTAATCCGTACCAAAATTGTTGTATTCTTAGTAAAGTAGAGAGGTATCAGTAAAAATCTAGCTTAGCCTTGCTTGCTATTTGAAGGAAGTAACAACCTTCTAAACTGAAGGGAGCAGCTCTTCCACCTTATCCTCCTCTAAGCCCTGCTCCCATAGTGGTTGTGCTACTCAGCATTCTACTGCACCAGCAGGACACGTTTTCTCCATTGCATTGTATATATTTAAAAAAAACTTTTAAATTAATTTCTTTACACACAATAGACTCATATCACAAAAATATATAATACTCAAACACATAACTCAATACACATATCTCTTTTAAACATACAGTACTCTTATACTTCTCCATTTTAATATTCTTAGTTACTATTGTCCAACATGACATCCATGTATGGAAAAAATCTTCCATATTATCCTTTAAAGCTGCTCCTGTCTTTCCCATAGAAATTGCGTATCACAATCTCTGTAACCAATTTTTATATAAAGGGGCCTGCCACATTGTTCCAATCCTTAGCGATAGTATGTACTGTCTCCAATAACAGTACCTTACAAGAACTTTGTTTAGTTATTGGAATATCTGAATCAGAATAAATTCCCAATAATGCCATTTCTGATGTCAAAATCTAATCTATATCCAGAGCCTCTTGAACTGAGTGCCAAATTTCCCCCCAAAATTGTATAATTTTAGGACACCACCACAAATGGAAATATGAACCTATAGGTTCATTGCATTGTATTTAACAAAAAACTTGGATATTCCACAATCCAAAAACCTCCAGTTTACAAAAAGAGTTAAGGCTCTTGCAAATTCAATCATGCACTAAAAAGCATGGAAATTGCAAGTTAAGGCTCCCGCCTTAACTTCCATACCATGTTAGCAGTAAAGACATTGTACAGTCTCGCATATTGTGCTCACTTACACCTTAGGCTCCATGCACCCACACTTTACCTTCGTCTTTCAGCCCCAATCCTCTTCCTTTTTATTTAGGAGGACATACCCTTGACCTGGTCTTCTGTTCTGGCCTTGAGGCAGGTGATCCGTTAGTGGGGGATGGGAGGTTCATGCCCTTGTCATGGACGGACCATTATCTCCTACAGGCCAGCCTCTCAGCGCACCCCCTCCAGAAGGGGAATGGACCAGTTAGGTGGGTCCGCCCTCAGAGGCTGATGGAACCACAGTGGTTCCAGAATGCTCTGAAGGAGATAACTCTGGACCCTGATGGCGACTCTGCCGATGTGCTGGCACAGCACTGGAACACTTTGCTGGGGGAGGTCATTGACAGGGTGGCTCCAAGACATCCCCTGCCTCCGTCTCGTCACCGCAGGGTCCCATGGTTTACCGAGGGGCTGCGGTGTATGAAGCAGGTAGGCAGGAGACTAGAGCGATGCTGCCGTCAGACTCGCTCTGAATCTGACTGATTTCTCCATAGGATCCATTTGCGGTCCTACGTTGAGGCTGTGAGAACAGCAAAGAAAGAATTCTTTGCTGCCCTCAAATCATCTGCAAAGTCGCGTCCAGCAGAGCTGTTCCGGGTGGTGCGGGGGCTGGTCAGTCCGGCCTCCCTCCGTCTGGACGGGAACTTGTCCCAGGCCCGCTGTGAGGAGTTTGCCATCTACTTTGCAGACAAGATCACTCAGATCCAGAGTAACTTCGACACCAGGTTGGATGCAGTAGGTGAGGAGAATGGGGTTACGGAGGCACCATCTGGTCGATCTTTCTGGGAGGAGTTTCAGGAACTGATGCTGGCCGATGCAGTGGATGTCCTGGGGTCTGTTCGAGCCACCAGTTGTGAACTAGATCCGTGCCCATCCTGGTTGGTGAAAGCCTCCAGGGAGACATTGAGGCCGGTTCTTGCGAGGGTGGTTAATGCGTCCCTTCAGCAGGGGAGGTTGTCACCCAGTCTCAAGGAGGCTGCGGTGCGCCCCCTGCTGAAGAAGCCTTCTTTGGATGTGGACGCACTCGCCAGTTACCGTCCTGTCTCTAATCTTCCCTTTTTAGGGAAGGTTATTGAACAGGCAGTGGCTCTGCAGCTCCAGGTGCATCTGGACACTATCGGTTTCCTTGACCCTTTTCAGTCTGGGTTCCGCCCCGGCTATGGTACTTAGATGGTGTTGGTGGCCCACCTCCACTGGGAGATGAATTCAGGATGTTCTACATTCTTTATCCTGCTAGTTCTCTCGGCCGCTTTTCATACCGTGGACCATGGGCTGCTGCTGAGGTGGCTGCAAGACCTGGGGGGTCTGGATGGGACTGCCTTTGGGTGATTCCGCTCATTCCTCTCAGGGAGAAGCCAGCGGGTGGTGCTGGGAGCTGAAACATCGAGCCCCCGGGCTTTGATCTGTGGCATTCCGCAGGGTTCGATCTTGTCTCCGCTTTTGTTTAATGTGTATATGCAGCCCCTGGGGGAGATCGTGAGAGGGTTTGGGGCGCTTTGTCACCAATATGCTGATGATACTCAGCTGTACCTCTTGTTTTCAACTGACCCAGGCCCTGCCATCTCGTTGCTTTCCCAATGTTTGGAGGCCGCAGCGGATTGGATGCAGCAGAGAAGACTGAAGCTCAATCCCGATAAGACGGAAGTGATGGTGGTGGGAAGAGTGAGAGAGGTAGTGGCGCCCCTGATTGGGGGGGCTTCACCCTCCTATAGCTCACAGCAGGTCCGGAGTCTGGGGGTGATATTGGATACAGATCTCCACCTGTAGCGGCAGGTGGAGGCAGTCACAAAGGCTGCCTTCCGCCAGTTGTATCTGGTGTGGAGGCTGCGTCCGTACGTCTCCGGCCCGGAGCTGGCCTCCCTCATCCATGCCTTCATCATCTCAAGGCTGGACTACTGCAACGCGCTCTACGTGGGGCTTCCCTTGTTCCTGGTTCGGAGGCTGCCACTAGTGCAAAATGCGGCGACCTGGCTCTACTCGGGGACAGGTCGTCAGGAGCACATAACACCTGTGCTCCTGACTCTGCACTGATTGCCAATAGTGAGCCGAGCCAGGTTCAAGATTTTGGTGTTGATCTATAAGGCCCTGGGCCCCTCATACCTCAGGGACCGCCTCGCCCTCCGCACCCCAGAGCGATCCCTGAGGTCTGCCACAGGCATCTCGGGGCGGTTCACAACATCTTAAAAGCATTTAAAAACATTAAAATAAACAGTAATGATTACAATTTTAAAAATATAAAACCTCACCCCCACCCCACCCTAACCCAACCCACTCACCCCATCTCCCTCGGGAAAGGGATGGTGGAACAGCCAGGTCTTACATTGCCTGTGGAAAGAGGGGAGGCCAGCAGCCAAGCGGATCTCTGACGGGAGGGAGTTCCACAGCTGTGGTGCAGCCACACAGAACACCCTCCTCGTAGTAGACACCTGGGAAACCCGGGGAAACCCGAGGAGGGCGCCCACAGCCGACCGCAGGGGTCGATCCAGGACCCGGAGGGATTTAAAGGTCAACAGGTTGGGGGCAATACCGAAGCTGGGGACAGGAGGAAGTGAGCTGGCCCCTCACCCCCTCCTTTCCCTCTATCCTTTAATTTCAGTTGGGGAGAATGGGACAGCTGACTAATGGCTCACAACCATCCTTCTTACCCACTAGTCTCCACTGCTCTCCCAGAGCACAATGAAGCTGGGTAGGGTCATATGTTTAATTAAAACTAAGTTGGGTATGCATTGAAATTAATAAAATAGAATGGCCATTAGAAGGAACAGAGGCAACAACAGTGCCAATTTCTAAATAAATACTATTATCATTCCAACATCCAATTAATTGATTGTGAAATTATACAACACAGTTACATCTTTGGGAGGCTCGGAACCAGGATTATTGAGTTGTCTGTGAAGCCTACTGGATTAGAGTGGGGTGGAGAGGCTGAAAGCCAGGAGTCCTGAGTTCTCTGTTACAAGTTGGGGACCAAGGAGATTAGAGGGGGAGAAGGGGTGGGAGCCAGAACTCCTAAATTTGTTCTTCCTTAAGAAGGAAACGGAGTGGGTGAGGGGCCAGCTGTTGGCACTGCTGTTGCCTCCTTTACTCCGTTACTCAATTAATGGAATTAACACTTATGCCAGCAGTACAAACCCTAGACTGGAAGTGGAGAGAGCAAAAAAAGTGTATATAGTACAGCACAATGCCAAGGGTTGTCCCTGGCAGTATTCCAACCCAATGTAAAGACATTACATTTAGTAACCAGGTATAATTTAGTTGTTAATAAAACCTGTCTCTTCTCACAAACAGGGTTACTGCCCCTCTGGGTTTTCACATGCAGGACGAACCTTAGAATTTGCAGAGCCCAGGGCAAAGATAAAACATGGGGCCCCTAGTGGCTCCTTCCCAATTAGGAACACCCTCCACAGGGCCCTAAAGGTGGTCATGTTGTGGCACCGCTGAGAGGGAGTGAGGCCCCCACACCCACACCCTGCCCTGGTGAAAGCAAAGGGCCCTCACAGGGCCCCTGGAAAGAGTGGGGATCAGAGCAGTCAGCCCAAGTCACCTGGTGGCAAGGCCAGCCCTGCACACCTGATCTCTGGGCTCCGAGTGATGTCCTGATTTCCCCGGATCACCCAGGGAAATATTTTTCAGGGTGTGTAGTGGAGGGAGGGGAGATACACCAGAAAGGGGTGGATCAAAGGAGCTTTCCCACCAGGGGCAGCTGGTGGGTTTTGATGTTGGAGGGGCACTGGGGCAGTAAGGCCGGCGAGCCTAGGGACGGAGCCAGGGGGACGGTAGGCGAAGCCAGCAGGACGGTAGGCCAGTGGCATGGCATAACCCAGCAGCAAGGCGTTCCCAGGGTTAACATCAGATGGAAGAAAACACAGTCTACATGCACATCAAGCTTAAAATAAATAATGTATAAACCCAAAACACAGGGACCCATCAATTTTACCACGCACATCCCATTTCCAGCATTTTGAACACAACTGAAATAAATCGCATGACTTGCAGTGACATCTCTCTCAGGATTTCCAAACCTCAATTTTACCACACACAGTCCCCCCTGCACTAACCCCCACTCCCCTCCCCAAGAACCCAGGAGCCCTGGCTCCCAGCCCCCCTGCTCTAAGCCACTAGCCCC
>QEPC01008366.1:2796097-2813092 GCA_003113815.1 Sphenodon punctatus | reverse complement strand
TAGAGTCCTTTTGCCCCTCCCCTTTCAAGGTTAACTCTTCAGAAAGGGCAGCAATCCCAGTGTAATGGATTGCCAACCAAGGGTTTGCCTGTAAAATTTATTGTGGGGATTCCAGCTATATAACAGGGAGATACTGGACCAAAATTCAGTGTAACAGTAAACAGTTTTTAATATAAAAAGGATTGATATAAAAACTCATATTAACTTGGGAAGCTTCCCAGATCTAAACCAATGTCCAGGCCTGTAATCAGAGTGTGGCTAACAGTGCTGTTCTCCCTGAACTGTCGATGGTCATGATGACTCACTCCTGGCAGCCCTGACTAGCTCTGCTACACAATTCACAAGTCACTGGAGCAATTGGTTTGTTGGACCATGTCCACTTCCTCCCACCCCCCTTAGTCTTCATTTCTTTAGGTTCTTAGTCTCTCTCTCTCTCTCCCTCTTCCCCACCCAGTTCCTTCATGCTTTCCTCGTGAGGCTTGAATTCTGGCCCCTTGATCATCACCTTGGTTGCTTTCCTCCAAGTCATCTCCAATTTGTTGACACCCTTCTTGAAGTGCAATGTCTAAAGCTGAAGACAACGCTGGAGCATCTTCCAGAGATGGACATAACCTAGCACATGTTCACTGAGGACTCTCTGCTGCAACCATGCCCAGTTCCGCAAGCCACTTAGCATGGATTTGTGGGCCACAAGTGGTCTGCAGACCACAATCTGCGAGACACTGTGCAAGTGTAACCCACTATACATCTAAATTAGAGAATGTATAAAATTTCAAGTATAGCAGGTGGGTTCAATCAGACAGCATTACTTCCTCCACCAGTAGTTACAGGACAAATAAACCATAAACTCTCTTTCATTCTCTCAAAACACAATATTATTTCATAGAACATGAAGTATTATGAATACTAGCATACATAACAAAATTTAAAAAATCATTTGACTGAACATACATTATTTTCTCCAAAACCACTGAAGAAGACAGAGATCAATGCATATAAGAAAAACACCACACATCAGCATTTATAAGAAAGAAACAACACATGGCAAGACTCTGTGCTTCATAAGGTCTCACTTGTTCTTGACAGAATCAGCAGGATCCTAATGCCGCTTCTTATGCAGTGTCCAAAATGGTCAGGAGGGTCCCAAAATGGCAGACTGTAGCTGCAAACATTCAACTCGGGCTTGTGAGTAATAATCCTGGGCCAGGGCCTCTTCCACCCCTTCTGTAACAGCCACACTCTTCCAGTCCCAATGCTGGATTCTTCTAGAATGTGCTGAGAACAGCCAAGATTGCTGGGTCTGAGCATGCTCAAACCATACAGGAGATGGTGGGGGGGGGGGAATAAGGTGGTTACTCTGGGTATTTTCAGACGTTACGAGATCACGCTCAAGCACAGTGAACCACAAATAATTCCGAGTCAGGGACAAAGCACGCAGCATCGCTGCCAGGCAACGAGCAACAACACAGGCCGGGGAGGGAGATTTAAAGGGCACACAGCAGAAGACGGACGGGGCGGGATGGAGTGAGGCAGAAGGGAGAGGTGAGAGGAGGGCAAGAGAGCAAGGGAGGAGGAGGTGGAGGAGGCGGCGGGTAGAGGCACGGGCGGGGGAGGAGGTGGTCGTGCTGCACCAGGAGGCGGTGGAGGGACAGCAACAGCAACCAGGATGACCCGGCGCCTTCTGGGTGTTTTGACCACAGCCGGGAATCGGCGTCACATCTGTTGCGCTGCCCTGGCCCGTGATCTGCTGCCCGATTCACTGCCGTGGTCCTGGTCCCGTCCCGTCTGTTCGGGGCTTTTTTTGACCATGGGGGGTGGTTGTTCAGTTCAACCCCGCCGGGAATCCACTGTGGTGAATCGAGACCACGTAACGTCTGAAATCACCCTCTACTGATTAACAACAGAATTTGCTTATAATTATAATTCTTCAAATCTTGCTGTCCAACCAAGTCATAATAGCATGGGTTACACAAGCCCAGCTCTCTTTTTTCTAACAATCCCTCTTAGTTCTGAGATTTCAAGTGCTTGTGTTCATATTCAGGAACATAATCAGTCTATTCTGTATCATGCAGTAGCAGTGTTTTGCAGTAATTAACAAGTGGTTGTTCCATGAGTATGTGTGCACTCAAAAGAAAGAGGCTCCAGAATGACCCAGTAGGCTGGAAAATTGGTTTATGTTACATGTGAGAGTTATGCTAATAGGATGCAAAGGACTCTAGTATTAGAGAATGAGTTTTGTTGGTTCTCCCAAAGGAATAATTATTCATTTCCCTGCCAGAAAGCTGTAAATCATTGGGGGGAGTCTTTTTGGTTGTAAATTTGTACTTGGTTTATTTTCATTTCCCTACGTTTCTGGATTTAAATGCGGATTCATATTACAGATCCATATTTAAATCAATTAGAAATTAAAAATAATTTTAAAATATTATACTAAAAAAGGTTAGCCAGTCTGCGCATCCGCAAAATGGCCACCACATTGCACAGAATGGCTGCCCTTTTCAAAAAGGTTGCACATGCACAGAATGGTTCGGTTGCCATTTTCCACACGCACACTATTTTATTTTTTATTTAGTCTTCTATAGATTAGAGCTTGACACAGGCTTGTTTTTCCACTATTTTGATTTGGTACGGATTAATCCGTGACAAAGGGGGCCAGAATTCAAGCTTCATGGAGGAAAGCATGAAGGAACTGGGAGGGGAAGAGGGAGAGAAACAGAGACTAAGAACCTAGAGAAATGAAAACTAATGGGGGGGACATTGTCCAACAAACCAATTGCTCCAGTGACCTTTGAGTGGTGTAGCAGAGCGAGTCGGGGCTGCCAGGAGTGAGTTTCTGACTCTTTCCCCCTCTCCTCTCAAAATTGAACACTGGCTTGAGCCAGTAAACAGCCAGGCTGTGGCTTGGGGGTGGGTGGAATGTTGGTTGGCTTTTGGAAAAAGGAAAAGGGCAGTTGGGAGAGATGTGGCTGCTGAGGAGACAGCAGGACTGCGAAGGGACCGGCTTCTTGTAATTGCCCGCAACAGCCCGTTCTGCGCAGTTACAGATTTGATCTGAATTCCTACCCCTAATATCTAGTGTGAGGTTGTCATGTTGGTCCCAAATAGGAGAAAGAGGGGTAGTTACAACCCCTTTTTATTGGACCAGCTTCTGTTGGTGACAGAATACAAGCCTTTGATCTTCACAAAGCACTACCCCAGGCAAGAAATAGGTCAGAAGAATTGTGATAAGCTACTCAAACAAGGTTATGTGCCCTAAGGATCATCTAGAGAAGGACATTAAAACAGCTTCCACAGTCTACACAACAAGGATTAACACCTCCCACCAGGTTTTCACCTAGGGGAGGTTGGCCAACCAGAGGCAGGACCAAGAGGGCATGACGGAACTTTTGTACGTAACTCAATCCCTTATACGGCATTGTGATGTCACAACATTCCACAGGGCATGGGGTCATGTCAGTAGAGATGGGGCAAAAAGACTGTCACACCCCTTTGTGACATAATCATGGCCATTATAGAACATCACAGTGATCCATAAGGGTGGAGCCACCTCAGAAAGGGAGAGGGAAGATTCCTAAGACCTTTTCCGATGTGACCATTCCCTGCTGCCCCTGGAAGCCCCATTTCTCGGGGTTAGCCACAGGCACCCTGGCTGACCTAGTGAAATCAGAATTTCCCCAGGAGTTGCTGGGTCAACATGCAGTGTTTCCATCTGAGAGCCAGAAAGGTGGCAACCCTTCCCACAATCTGGGGTTTCCACTGCATACAAATAAAGAGACTCTCTTTTTACTCTTTTCTTCCCAATTCATCCAAATCATTCGAGGGCACCAACGTGTACAACTGTGCAATCAAGCATAGCGCCATATCTATCCATGCTGGAGATGGGTATCAAGGATTCAGATATCTAACTGCTCATATCAATCATACCGAATTGCAATAGGAGTGTTGCAGTTCAGTTTAAAATCTATTAAATTTAAAAAAAAAACCAAACCTGTGCATGTGTAAAATGGCCACCAGACCATTTTTTGCATGTACAGTCTTTTTCAAAATGGCGGTGGCAGCATCCCTGCCATTTTTGAAAAGGGCAGTTGAATGGTCTGGTGACCATTTTGTGCATGCAGTTGGTTTTTTTAAAAAAACAACAATAATTTGATAATTTTTTATCGATTTAAATACGGATCTGGGGAGTCAGTGTCCAAAGACAGTTTCTTGAGCTGGGGCTGGGCAACTGCAGTTTTATGTATATTCAACAATCTACCCTCACGAAGGGAAGCATTGATAACCCCAGCCAGCAATGGCCCCAGCATCTTCCTTCCCAGATTCTGATCACACCTCACAACCTGGCTCCCAACTCCTATCCGGCCTTCGGAGCTTACACTAATTTTCACTAAAGTGGCCTGTGGGAGGGAAAATGTGTCCCATTCCTGCTGTAAAGCTAGAACAGCATCTTGGTCACTTTCAAAAACAGAGAGGGAACTAGCGATAAGACGACTGGGAGTAGGAGCAAGGCTGGCCTTAGGATTTGAGACCAAGGGTGAAGATAAAGGGCAGGGCCTCCTTGAGGAACACCCGCCATGCAACCCTAAATGTGGTCATGTTTGGGACACCACTGGGAGAGAGTGGGAGCCTCACACCCTGCTCTGGTGAAAACGGGGGCGAGAAAGAGAAAGAAAAGCAGGGGGTGAGGTGATTGCCCCAGGTAGCCCTGTGGTAAGGGCAGCCCGGAGTGAAAATAAGGTGCCCGTTGCTGAGGCTTACAAGCAAATACGTTCCCTCCAAACAAAGAGTCTGATTCCACCTGACTGAAGTCAAGGGGAAAAAATCTCATTGACGTCAGTGAGCTGTAGATTGGCCGACCATAGGAAAGGAACCACCCCAAACTGAGACACAGCACAGCCGCTTTTAAAAGGAAAGATGCAAAGAAAACATGAATCGTCAGCTGGATTCAGCTTCAAATCGATTCACCCTCATCCACTCCTCCAACATCAGCTAGGCACTAGGTAAGCACCGAGACTGCAGGACCTGGATCAGATGAAAAAAAGAGAGGCAGAGCTGGGTGTATTGATGGCACTTCACTCCAAACTGCTGAATGATCTCACCCAGCAGCCTCAGGTACACACTGAACAAGAGGGGACACAAGATGAAACCCCGAGGGACATCACAGGGGAAGTCCCGAGGGGACAACTTGATTAATACCTAATCCCGCCCCCTCCTACAGACATATACAGTGCGTCTGTTGGTATTTGCAAATGAACCCTAACATACGTTACAGGCGTAGCTCTCCCTGGAGTTTGTTTAGAGCCTGTTTCTCTCTTTCACAGCCTGTTGATTAAGCACATTTTTTCTTGGCCTAGGTATCAACTATCTGCAACGTAACTGCAACAGACACACATACCCACTGAGATCATGATGGCAATCATGGCTTTATAGCAATAGCTGTGCCAGTTTCAGCAGCATGAAGGACAAAAGAGTTCAGGTCAGTCTTTCTTTTCTCCAGGTTATTTTTAAATAGCTATTACTTTTGTTTGCTTTGTGTTAGCAAGATTGCTCCCTTTGTTTCCTCCATAAGGGAAAAATTGCTAGCATTCTATACAGAGTTTAAACACCTTGCTTGGTGGTTGGTCTGACTAAGAGAGAGCAGATTTAGCCAATTCACAAAATAAATTTGAAAGTTCCATGCACACATTTAACAACTTGAGATTTCCCACAGTGAACATTTTTACACACCCCTTAAAGTGGTGGTCTTTCAATCTTCTGGGTCTACAAGTAAGTTCCGGATTAATTCTTCTCTCTCACACACACACCTCTGAGGCAGTTCCTGGATGCATTCTTCACACAAACACTGCCCTGAGGCAGCTGTAGACGTGAGGGGCTGCCATGGAAACCAAGCAACCACAGCTGCATGTAGCAAAGCAGTTTACCAGGAGAACTTTTTACACACAAACGTTCTGGGAGTTCTACGCAGAAGTTCAAAGAGCCAGATGTTTAAGATCTGGGTGAGTGATTTAGACACACAGAAAGTTCAGGATGTAACAGCAAACATGCAGGAGAAATGTGTGTGTAAAAACACCCATAGTTTTGAGTTCATAGTAAATAGCTATTGTTTAGATAGCACCAATGTGTTCTTCACAACCCTGAACTAGAGCTCACCCTCTCAACAACCCTGTGAGGTAGGGTTATTACCACCATTTTAGAGATCCTGAACGGAGGCTGAGAGACACTGACATGCCCAAGGCCACATAGAGAATTCATGGAACCACAGGTCTGGATTATCTAGTCCATCCCCTGTGCCATTAAGCAGGACCCAACGTGCCTACGTTATTTATGAAAGGAGACAGGATACTTGGGAGGATTTGGACCCTGATCTCCAAGGACCAAGTCCAACACCTTAGGTTGTTTTTAGATGTGCATGGTGGCACCCGTGCTTGTTTTCCAAAAGACCCGGCAGTCCGATTTACACGTGATGCTGTCGCCGAATACGCGCATGTGCGGGCGATGCGCATCCATTTCCGGTCGCGAACTGACCGGGTTGACGATCGAGGCCGGTCGTACGCAGCCGGAAATGGATGCGCATCGCCTGTGCATGCGCATATTCGGTGGCGGCGTCACGTGTAAATCGGACTGCCGGGTCTTTTGGAAAACAAGCGTGGGCGCCGCCGCGCACATCTAAAACGGCCTTAGCCAGTAGGCTACTCTGGCTCTCTATGTGGACTTTAGGATTCTCTAATGAAGTCAATGTTTGGATAGGATTATCGAATGGGCCAATGAGGCCAAAATCTGTGTTGACTTAGTTCATTAATCAAGCTAATGGATTTCAAATGTTGACCTGGTTAAAAATGATTCATCCAGTCAAACAACATCCCGTGTATCAATTGACAATGGCCAACCTATCTGTGATGTCCTGCTGGTCTTGAAACCAGATATTCAGGGTTCTAGGCAGATGCTCTGGTGCCTGCAGCATCGGCAGAGTGTTGTACACAGACCTTGTCTAGCAAGTTCGGTATCCAGCAACTCACTCTTTCCCCAATAACTACAGGCCCCTTATTGCTCAGTCATTTCCCTTCTCTGATTAGCTGTCCAAGGTCATGTAAAAGGGCAATGGGAAGTTGCCCAGGCAGTATGGTTGCTGCCTGGTTTTCCTCTGCCCCCCTGGATGTTGATATGTCCTCCTGTCACCTTCCTAGCTTGATCCTGTGCCTGCTATTTGTTTCAGGGACGTAGCAAGGCTGCAGGGTCCAGGTTCAAGTCTCAAGTCCCAAGGTGTGGTCTCTCAGGTGGAGGGCAGGGTTTATCTTGGTGGGACAGTCTGCTCCCAGGCTGCCATTCCAAAGGTCAGCTGGGAGCTGCTGTTGGGGGAGCCAAACAGGAGTTGCTGCAGGCCACCCCTGCTGCATGGGGTGAATCCAGGAGGAGTCTCGCTGCAAACTGCCAACCTGAGACTCAGGAGCAGGCAGCCTGCATCAGGGCTCTCAGACTGCCCTTCCGTCCTCCAAGAGGCAGTGGCCCTCCCAGTGGGGCTTCTGGCCACCCTTGCCCCCACCCCCAAAGACAGCACCCCTGGACCCAACAACGCCTGCATTCTCAAAGGGGAGGGAAAGGAGGGTTGCCACCTATGCAGATTTTTAAAGAACACTTTAAAAAACATACATGTTGCAGACGCTGCAACATGTACTTTTCATAAGTGTTCCTTTAAAATGTGCATAGTTGGCGACCCTAAGGGCAAGAGGACTAAGACTTCCTTTCTGATGAGGCCCTTTGCGAGTAGTCTGAGCACCGCTAGGTAATTTTCAGAGTGCGTCGGGAGGAACAGAGTACTGACCCTGCTCCCATCCTCTTCTCCGAAAGTTTCCTGGCAGCGCTCAAGCTGCTTAAAAGTCCCCTCTCCTCCTTCCCCCAGCGTGCGACCCAAGCTCAACTGCCCTGGCTCCATGCTAGTTACGCCAGTGATTTGTTTTGCCCCTATACGCAAGGCCCCTACCTCCTAATTCTAAATTACTGCAATGCGCTCTACATGGGGCTGTTCTTGAAGATTGTTCAGAAGCTGCAGATGGTGTAGAACTTGGCAGCCCGCCCTTCTGTCACGGGGGGGGGGGTCACCAGGAGCACACTACACCACCAGCTGCCAATAGCTTTCCAGGCCCAATTCAAGGTGGTGGTTTTGACCTTTAAAGCCCTGAACGGCCTGGGCCCCATTTATCTGCATGACCGCCTCACTCTCTGGGTCCTGGATTGGACTCTGCGGTCGGCCGGGAGCACCCTCCTTGAGGTCCCCCGGGTGTCGACTACGAGGAGGGCGTTCTCAATGGCCGCACCACGGCTGTGGAACTCTCTCCCGCCGGAGGTCCACCTGTCCTTAGGCCTCTCCTCTTTCCGTAGACAGTAGAAGACCTGGCTGTTCCACCGGGCCTTTGGTGAGGGAGATGGGTGATGGGGGGGGTGTTGTTTTTTCTGCCAGGGTTATTTTAATGTTTTTGTTGTTTTATTGTAGTGATTTATTTTAAGATGTTGTTAACCGCCCCGAGATGTGTAGTATAATGTGGTTGCAAAGTTTGCTACACAGGAAAAGTCACTGTAGAAATTTTAAAATGTTACCCCTCCTCCCATTGCACTTCTTTCTTTATTTATTTACTGTTTATTAGTTTAGAACAACTTAGAGATTGAGGGGGAAGGGCAGGATCTGAGTGGGTTACAATACAAAAGCCCTATAAAAATAGAAGCATATAAAATATACAAAAATCCCCTAGAAACCCCACTCCCCAAACCTACATCCCCTCCTGCCAAATGCTTGGCCAAAAAGAAATCTTTTTACATTGCCTCCAGAAGATGAAGGAAGTTTCACAATACCAGGGCGGCAACCAAGAACACCTCTCTGTACAAGCCTGACGGGCAGATAATCCCTGCAAGAGAGCACTCCCCAGCATCACAGGCAGTCTTTCAGATAACATTTTCAGTGCTTTGCAAACTTTATCTAGGTAACCCTCACAACAACCCTGTGAAGTAGCTCATTGCCGGCGCACCCCCCCCAATGAGACACAGAGGCAGTATATGGTTTAAAACTTGGCCGCACTTTATTTCAACAGATTCAATTAGGCCAGTGGGTGATTGCACAAGCAATATGGGTCCAGTATGCTAGCTACTTAATTCTTATTAACGTGTACTGACCGGGATGTACCTTCCCAAGTCAGTACTAACCAACCAACTTTTCCCTTCGACAGCACTCTGGCTCTGGCCGAAAGGGAACAGGCCCAACGGTGGGCTTGAGTAAGGAGGTGAGTACCCGCAAAGCCAGCAGACCGTGCGTGTACTTACTGGCCTCACCTGGTACGCCTCCCAGGGTGATGACCCCTGCGCGTACTGCTCTCCCTTCGCACAGGGTGTCGCCTCCCCATCTCTTAAGGAGATGACTCATCTTATCCTATTCTTACCTATTTATCCTACTGTAGCATACTGGACCCCCGCCACTAAAAAAGGGGGGGGCCGTCACGGTCTCCCCCGACACCCACTGCCTATCACATCACCAACTCCTTCAGGTGTTGGGCCAAGTTCCTTACATATAAGTCATTACCCACTTGAGAGAGATGAACCCCATCATCTCTGAACAACTCTGGCCGTCCAACATTAATGTCTGCGTGCTGTATAATTGCTCCCCCAATACTACCTATCCATTTTGCTATTTCCCTATTGATGTTCCTACGTGCCTTATCAATTTTGGGTGGGTTAATAGCTCCCGCCCATCGAATTCTGGGGACTAAACTAGTCCAACTTAACTGAACGTTTGCAAACAAGCTCTTAACTAACAACAAGTCCTTTTTAATTTTAATCAAGAGGTTAACCCCTTTTTGGGCCGGGATGTCATTCTCCCCTAAGTGTATCACGAGAATGTCGGGTGTTCCTTCTCTTCCAATCAGTCTCAGTTTTGGCAGCAGCTGGTACCATCTCATGCCACCATATCCGTACCATCTAACTGCTGCCTTTTGACCCAATCCTAGTTGGAGTCCCCATTCAGTCCGTATGGCAGCCTTCTCAGCCCAACGAACCAGGCTGTGGCCCACGATCCATACCTCCTGTTTTATTGTTTCGGTGGACCTAAACCCTGGGACAGGAGACACAATAATTGTTATTGATGGCATCTTACATACCTTCTATATGCATTGGACCGCCACCGCCCTACCCCTTTAATCGCCTCTGGAGGCAAACCTGCTGCAGCTGCTGTTGTAGCTGCCCCTATTCTGAATGAATGCGACCCATATAAACTTGCTGGAAGGCCTAACTTACCCAGCGCTGTCCTGAGGACAGCACTGAATTGATAACTCGTCAACTGGGTGGCGTTTTGGTGGCGGAACAATGTACCTGTAACCTGTGGGCGTATGGTTAGGTAGTGTCCCATTTGACTGACAGGGCATATTACTTCTTGTCCCGTTCTGAACAATTCGACATTGGTTCCCCTGCCCCTCTGATCCGTCTTGGATTGTCTTAACCGTAATCGCAGTCTACTAGGGTTCCAATCAATGTCGTTGATTCTAAAGGCCCGGCCAGATAAATCTCTTCTAGATGTTGGGACCACTTCGCTCACTCTAAATCCACCAAAATATGTAACGGCGTAAACCGCTGTGAACAATTGCGCTTCGTATGCGTCGCGACATATCTCTGGTAAGATTCCTACGATATGGACTAATATCGGTGTGGTTATGGGGGCTCTTTCAGGGACTGGGGTCGCTGTTCCTCTGGCCCAGCTTTCCAGCATCCTTTTTAAATAAAAACCGTTATCTGGGGAGGGGTGACCTTTCATTTTGCTCACAAAATTAATGGCTGCTATCTTGCCCCCTATGGTGCTAACCGCTAGACCCCTATGCCGGAGTGACATGGCAAATTGTAGTACTTCAGGCTCTGTAATGGGAAAACCCGGTGCCCAACCTCTGTCTGCTCTATATGCCTGGAATTCCCGGAACGCCCTACCGTAAGCTGCCTGAGTTCTAGGAGCCAGGGATCCCTGCACGATATTCTGAACTTCTAGCTCCCAAGGCTCCATGCTCTCGGCGGGAGAGGGTCGGGAAACTCCCTGGCTTCCGGCGCTAGTTCCCGGAATCGCTCGATCTGAAAGCGAGAGAGGGCATCGGCTATGCCATTGTCAATACCGGGTACATGACGTGCTGTGAACATTATGTTGTTCCTAAGGCAAGCTACTACCATGGTACGAACTAGACTCATAACACGGGGGGAGCAGGATGTCAGCGTGTTTATTATATGTACCACCGCCATATTGTCGCACCAGAACAATATGGTGTGATTAGCGAATTGCTCAGCCCATAGCAATACTGCTATGACTATGGGGAACAATTCCAAAAACGTTAGATCTTTTGTCAATCCCGTTTCATGCCAACTAGGTGGCCAAGGCTCCGCACACCACCGTGTCTGAAAGTAAACTCCAAAGCCTGCTCCCCCTGCGGCATCAGAGTGCACCTGCAGGTCACTACGCAACAGCCACTTGCTACGCCAAAAACTCACTCCATTGTATTCCCTCAGGAAATCAAGCCAGGATCGCAGGTCAGCCTTCATTTCCTGATTTACCCTAATTCTATAGTGGGGGGGGAGGTCGCCCTTCAGTTTGCCATATAACCTGGTTAAGAACGCTCTGCCAGGTGCGACCACCCGGCAAGCAAAGTTAAGGCTGCCTACTAATGACTGCAGGGTTTTTACTGTGATCTTCTGCGACAATATGCATTCCTCGATCTTGGCCTTTAATGTATCTAACTTGTCCTGTGGGAGCCTGGACCATTTTTTTACAGTGTCCAATTCTATACCAAGGTAAGTTAAGGTTGTGGAAGGTCCCTCCGTCTTCTCCGGGGCAAGTGGGATCCCTAAATCGGTGGCCATCTCCTGGAACAGCCCCAGAGCAGACGCGCATTCGTCTGTCCCCGGCGGGGCTATTATCAGGAAATCATCAAGGTATTTTGTTACTTCTCCCCCCTTCCATCGCTGTTTAAAGATCCACTCTACCAGGGAACTGAATCGTTCAAATGCCGAACAGGAGATGGAGCATCCCATTGGCATAGCTCGATCAAAATAATAATGTCCCCCGAAGTGAAATCCCAACAGGTGGAAGCTATCAGGGTGCACTGGTAGCAAGCGGAAGGCTGATTTGACATCACACTTGGCCAACAGTGCCCCGGGTCCCATGTTCCGAGCTTTCTCTACCGCCATGTCAAACGACGCATACCTAACTGTAGCCAATTCTTTCGGTATGGCGTCGTTCACTGAGGCGCCGTGAGGGTAAGACAGGTGATGAATCAATCTAAACTCACCGTGTGCTTTCTTTGGTACAATGCCCAGGGGTGACAGTACTAAGTTTTGGATGGGTGGTTGTTGGAATGGACCAGCTACTCTGCCTTCAGACACCTCTTTATCAATCTTTTTCTTAACTAGTTCCTCGTGCCCATTTATAGACTTTAGGTTCCTAACTTTTTGGGGGCACTCAACTGGGCCGGCAGGAATGTGAAAACCGTTCCTAAAACCTTTAACTACATATTCTACTTCTTCCTTTGCCGGGTGCATGCTGAGGGCTCTTTCTAGTGACTCAATTCGGATTGGCGTCGGCCCCCTTTGGGATGCGGGTCCCCGCGGGGCCACCTTGACCCCCTTTTCCCGGGCCCGTACCACCGCCGTATCGGCCTCGCCCACCCTTCTGACGGGGTCGGTAGCACGTGCTCTCAGGGTGTCCCCCCCCACAGCTGGAGCACGCATGACGAAACCTACACTGGGACCTGTTGCACCTGCCCGTGGAGTTATACTCCCAACACGTGCCAGGACCCCACTGTCCTCTTTTTCGTGCCTCCCCGCGGTATGGCTCATTAGCAGGAGCCACCCCTCCCTTGAATAATGGGTGCCCGCTATCAGACCGGGGAGCCCTGGTTGCATCCACCATGCTCTCCAGCCAGATGTCTGGCGCATGGGCGTCCCATCGGAGGCCCGGGGTATTCGCTGCCCTATGACGAAACGCTTCGTCATAACGCAGCCACGCGCCAGGGGGACCGGTGCCGTGGGCCCGACGGACAATGTCAGCGTATTTGTGTAATTCTAGTCCCCGTCCTGGGTCTGCCTGCATTATTACCCCCATGTAGACTGCGAAAGCGGAAGTCCAATTGGCCCAGTTTCTATCAGCTTTTGGGCGCTTAAATTTTTCTTTATCTTTCTCATCTTCCGCTTCCGAGTGGTCCACTATGGGATCACTGAATAACAATGCAAATATGTCAACATATTCACCCCGCCAAATTTTTTCTTTGGTCGCGGGGGTTAAATGGCTGCCAAATGGGGCTGCCACATCAGCAATTACCCCGCCCGGTGGGCGTACAATTGCTGCAGACACAGCCCCCGCTGATGTGGTGGCAAGGGGGACCCCCACCTGGGAAAGGGGGGGAGCTGTTTCCTGGCTTGTGACTGGCTCTGCTGTGCTGCCATTATGTGGGGCTGCTGTACCCGATTGCCCTACGGGCAAACCAACTGGTAACACCCAGGCCCACGAACCCTCGACCTGTAGTAGGCGGGGGGCTGGCGCCTGCTGCCCCTGATCTAGGACCCTCACTGGTGCTGTACCGGCTGGACCACTACTCCCCCCCTGCGCAGGCCTGTTGAGAGGCCTGATGGCCCCTCCCCCACGTATTGTGCCGCTTGGACCCGCCCGAATGGGGGGATCATCATAGCCAGTTAATGCGGTTGTCCCCCACCCCCTGCGGTTAGTTAACTCACCCTGAAACGTCAGCTGGGGTTGGCTGCTCGGCCCGGAGGCTTCGTGGGGCCGCCCTCCGTGCTGGCCCCTGGGTTCCCTTTGGAGGGCTACCTCAATCGCCTGCAGGCGCTGTAATATATCTTGGTCCCCCCCTTGCTGTTGATGCTCATCGCGTCTCCGGCGGGCCGGTGGGGATCCTTCGCCTGCAGAAAAAAAGGTATCTCGGGGGCCCTCGTGCCCCCCCATATCATATGGTGTCACTGTTGGTGCCCCCAATGCTGCCGTACCGCTGGCCTGCTGCCGCTGGTAACGTGCCAGCCCTGGTACACCAAAGGGGTCCCTTGTATCGGCGAGATTGCTGGACGTCCCATAGTTATATCCTCCCCCCCTGTTGGTTTCCTCCTGCTCTGGTGAGCCCCAGGTTATGTCCAGGTTTTGCCCCCTTTCCAGTGGGATGAGCTGTTGCCCCGGCCCCCCTTGCCAAGGGGGGGGTTGAATTGTCCCCCCCATGGCCTGGCTAACCTGGGCCTGGTTAATGCTCCCATAATCCCCTTGTGATGGACCCGGTTCGTCCCTATACCGCGTGGGGGGGGGTTATCATTCTTGTACCCCTTCGGAGGCCCTCAAGTGGGGGCTGAGATGCGGCTGGGTCCGTTTCAGGGGCCGGCTGGCTTTCTCCCCCCCCAAATTGGAAATTTGAGCCCTCACCTTCCATATCCCTACTATTGGGCTGGGGGCCCCCAGGGGCAGGGGGTGTAGTGCACGGGGCCCGCCTTTGGAGCAAGGCCTCGCAGGCTGCTAGACGCTCCAGCAATTCCTGCCGGGTTGGGGCCCCATTCCCGTCCTCCCTCTCTCCTCGGTCCGGGCTGCCCCCACTCCTTGATTGGCTCCCCGTTTGCGGGGGTCGCTTTTTTGGTGCCGCTTTCTTTTTTGTGCGGCCCATTGCTCCGCTGTTCGGATCCTACCCGCAGGCCTCTTCAGTCCACGTGGCGCTGCCTTCTCAGCAGCAAGCGATCCTTGCTGCTGCCTTCTTGCACCCTCAACGCAGACTGAGGCTATTCCTCGCGGGCCCCGCCCTCCCTACAAAGGGCGGGAACCGCTCTTCATTCCCGGCGCGGCTCCTCTGCGCACGCGCCACCACGGGTTGCCATAGCAACCGGCCCCTTAGCCCGCTCACGCTGCTACTGCAGCCGGCTTACTTCGCGTTGTATCCCCGAGGGGGGGCGCAGAAATTGCCCCGTCGCCGGGATTACCCACGGCAAAGGGGACTTTTATTCATTAAAAACGGAGGCAGAGAGAGAGATTTGCCCAAGGCCACACATATGGAATTCATAGCAAAGACAGGAGTTGAAGCCTGGTATCCCAGGCTAACACTATGTCCACTAGTCTACACTGGCTCCCAGTGGGGAGCAAAAACTCCCAAGAAATATTTGGGGAGCACGTTGTGTCTTTCAATAAGCAAAAGAGACCATGTGGTCTCTTTAAAATGTATTTGTGGCTTTTGTTCCACTGCATGTTTCCTCCAAGGTCCCCAGATCCCACAGCACATCTTTGGAGGGACAGCAGGAACAGAGTACAAGGGTAATGGTTAATTCATGGGCCAATGAAGGTCACTGCAAAATGAATGCCATGGAAGTTGTCCCAGAGTCTTGACAATAAGCCTTGCTATTGGGGACTTCTTTGCAGAAATTTGTTTTCAAGAGGCAATATCTTTTGGGTTGGATTTAAACCTTCTCCAGTGTTGCTGAAAGCTAATGCAGCAGCATTGTTGTAGGGCATTAAGACAAAACTGAACGATGACCTTCCTGGTTCTATCATCCAAGCGGTGTGAAAAGCAAAAGGTAAGCAGAGTTTTGAAACTTTGAAGTTGCACTCGAGGAAGAGATGACTTTAGTAACAATTGAACTGTATTCATAATTTACGACACGCATCAGAGAGGAATTCCTCCCCCCATTTTTAAATGGAAAAAAATAAAAATAAAATCATATTGCATTGTGAATAAATGTTAAATGTGTCCATCTGAAATAAGAGTCCATTCTGCATAGTTTTCCAGGACCGGAAGCAGACTTTCCAGAACTGGAAGCCGATTTTCCAGGATGGAAAAGTCATACGTAGCTGTCGGAAGTCAGTAAATCGACAAAAAGGGGGGGGGGGGAGGGAGAGAATAATCATCAAAAATCAGTACCAGAAGTCAGTGTTGCAGGGCATCAGGCACTTGAATCAGGTCACAATCAGATACTGATCAATACCCAATGTTGTTGGGTCAATTTGGGTACCGGAAATTCGATGAATATATCCATTTTGCGGGTATCTTCTTTCAGCTCTAGTTAGGACCCAAGCCTCAAACCTAGACCCCCAGAGTTTATGAAGCAGTGACTGGCCCTGCAACATGATGCTGTTTCACCATGTTTCTGGCCTGGCCACTCTCTCAAGGGATCTCTTTACTAGCCAGCCCACAGCCCTCTGGTCATCTCTCAGGACCCTGCCTCCTGCCCTTGCCACACCCCTGGCTAGCTGACAACAGTGAGAAGCTCCATGGGACAATGGGGTGTATTTTTTCCCCTGAATCTTGTCCTGCTCTTGTCCCATACCCTGACTCAACCCATGTTCTGGATGCACCAGATCTCTGACCCTTAGAGAATTTCATTTCAAGTGTGAATACTTATTTGGATATTCCAAAGGTTAACCGGTCATGTGAAATTTGCCATTTTTTCCTGTTCTACTTGCCTTCCACTGTACTGCATAAATTGTCTGAGACAGTCCTCCATTTGCAACTTTTGCATTAATTGAGTTAGAAGGGACTTCAAAGATCACCTAATCCAGTGATGGGCAACCTTCCCAAACCCAAGAGCCACATGCCAACATTTTCATATCACCAAGAGCTGCAACATTACATTGATCGTGGTTTCCCCAATCCCAGGGATGGGGCAGCGCTGCTTTCTTCATGTCTCATCAAAGCTCTGGCTCCCAGGCAGTCTGGTGGGTTTGGACAGCAGCAAAAGCAAAACAGGGCATGTTCCTCCTGCTCCCAGGGGCCCCCATGAGTCTCCAGCCGCCAAAAACAAGACACTTCTCTTGCTTCTGAGGGAGTTGCATGGACATTAGGGGTGGGAAACCGGTAGAATCCGGTATCCGATAATGCCGGTATCGGGCGTACCGGCATTATCGGATTCGGCCCGGTAATCCGGACCCGGTACCGGATTTCGGGGTACCGGTTTTTTTACATTGCAGCCATTTAAAAATGGCTGCAATGTAAAAAAAATTAAAGCCCCAGC
>QEPC01008366.1:2738308-2764805 GCA_003113815.1 Sphenodon punctatus | reverse complement strand
CCAGAGTCTAGGGGTGATATTGGACGCAGACCTCCGCCTGGAGCGGCAGGTGAAGGCAGTTGCTAAGGCTGCCTTTCGCCAGTTGTATCTGGTGCGCAGGCTGCGTCCGTTCGTCTCCGGCCCGGACTTGGCCTCCCTCGTCCATGCCTTCGTCACCTCGAGACTGGACTACTGCAACGTGCTCTACGTGGGGTTACCCTTGTGCCTGGTTTGGAGGCTGCAGCTAGTGCAGAATGCGGCGGCTCATCTCCTTATGGGGACAAGTCGTCGGGAGCATATTACACCTGTGTTCCGGACTCTGCACTGGTTGCCAATAGCGTGCCGAGCTAGGTTCAAGGTTTTAGTGTTGGTTTATAAGGCCCTTCACGGTCTGGGCCCCTCGTACCTCAGGGATCGCCTCGCCTTCCGTGCCCCAGAGTGGCTCCTTCGGTCTGCCTGGGGTGCCTTCTTGGAGGTCCCCCACGTAAAGCGGGGGGCCACAATGGAGAGGGCATTCTCGGTGGCCGCGCCTTTGGAACTCCCTTCCAGAGGAAGCCCGCCTGGCCCCAAGCCTGTTGTCATTCCGGCGGTGTTGCAAAACCTGGCTGTTCGCCCAGATCTTTGGGGAGGGGAGGAGGGTGGGTTAGGGTTGTGTTTTTTCCCCCTACCTTGTTTTATTGTTTTAATGTTGAATTGTTTCTCGGGGCCCTGTTTTAAAAGTATTTAAATTATTGATTGCTTTAACTGTTTTATTACTGTTGGAAGCCGCCCCGAGCTGTTTACAGGAGGGGCGGGGTATAAATGCTTTAAATAAAATAAAATAAATTAAATAAATAATACGCCCCTCAGCTGAGAAGAGGCTAGGAGGACTGCCTGAAAAAGCTTCAGCGTTATGTATTAAAGGCAAATGGCATGGCCATTATGCAAACTAACCATTTCACATCTGTATGAGCGGTCATTAGCTGCCCCTAATCTACAATTGTTCATATATATTTAAAGGGAATATATTCCTATTGTGGAGGGAATAAGGGAAATTATTCCGATTGATGACATACTATGTTAAACAAACACAGATTACAGGCCTCTGTTTTTCTCTTTCCTTATCAAAGTATTCCCAGCTTGATTGTCTGCCAGACTGAATTATTTTTCTGTAATCATCAATTCCAAAGATTTACTTTACAGCCACACTATACACCCATGGCCTGCTATATTCTGATTGTAACGTCCCTTTTGTTTTCTGTTGTCATACCAACAAGGGGAAATTATGGCTTTCATTAAAGTACAATACAATGATATAGGAGCAGGACAAGTCGATGGGTTTTCTTATTCTTGCTGAAGACATGAGTTCCTGACAGTATAAGCACAAAAATACTGATCTATGGTCTGTAAGAAAGCATCAATTGTGCAGAACCACAATTTTAGAAGTCTTGTAAAATACCATGCCACAGTTGCTTAAATCAATGAGACTTTTTTCTGTATATTTTAAATTTATTTGGTTGTCATACAGTATATAGATGATGATCAAAGAGTTTTACATTGGAACAACATGTTCCTCCCTTGGTTTCCTAATAGGTTTATCGAACCAGCTCCAACAATGGGGCCAATCCCACGTCCTGTGTGTCCAACCTGCACACACATCAATTGCAAGTAAATTGTGCTGCACGGATCCCAGACGGAGGGGCTTTGGGATTACAGCCAATGATGTGGACCTTTCACCATTGCCCTCATTGGATTATAGGCTCGACAATGAAACTAGAGAGAATATTAGTGGGTATTTGTCTAGCTAAAAAGAGCAATTCATTTATCTTATCCAGTACTTCCTTCATTGGCTTCAAATCCATACCAGTAACTTATGGACACGAGGATGTTCTTGATGGCAACAAAGTAGTTCTGATGGCTTCTTTTACTGGACCATCTTCTGCTGTTGAGATATGCAAGCTTTCAAGCTACAGAAGGTTATTCCCCAAGCACATAAAAAGGTCAAAATATCCATATATACCTGTCCTGCTTTTCCTCAGTCTATCATTCTGACTCTTTACACATCAGAGGAAGGGCCCTCCGTGGCCCGTTTGAATTTGTGCATTTGAATTGTTCCCACATTCCCTTCCCCATTTCAAAAGTTACCATTGGTACTGCCATGGCTGCTAGTTGGTATCTCATTTTGGTTTTCTTTTCAGAAATGCATGGTCCCAGTCGGGAGTGTGGAACACATCCCTTGAAAATGGGATCCCCTCTAGCAGTAACTAAGGTGCATTGCTAGGGAAATGGATTCTCACACGTTATGAGAAATGCAGGAGATAGATTTAGTCCCATTGTTAGTTCCTTGCTTTCCAGGCTCAATTATGGGGGAATGTATGAACATTACACCAAGCGTACTCTGCGCTATTCCTTTCACACATTTAAAAAACTAAAATCGGGGAAGGGCAAGTTTTTCACATACCAAGCGTTTCACATGAAGGCAACCTTAGTCTTCATAGAATCAGAGTTGGAGGGGACCTCAGAGGTCATCTAGTCCAACCCCGTTCAATGCAGGAAATCCGCAGCTACAGCATCCCTGAGAGGTGGCTGTCCAGCCTCTGTTTGAAAATCTCCAGTGAAGGAGAGCCCGCCACCTCCCTAAGGAATTCGTTCCACCGTCAAACAGCTCTTACTGTTAGGAAGTTCTTCCTAATATTTAACCGAAATATGCTTTCTTGTAATTTGAGCCCATTATTTCTAGTCTTGACTTCCAGGGCAAGAGAGAACAAGTCTTTGCCATCCTTTCTGCAACAGCCCTTCAGGTAGTGGAAGACGGCTATCATGTCTCCCCTTAATCTTTGCTTCTCAAGGCTAAACGTACCCAGCTCCTTCAGCCTTTCCTCATACGACTTGGTTTCCAAACCCCTGACCATCTTTGTCGCTCTCCTCTGAACCCGTTCCAATTTTTCAACATCCTTTTTCAATTGCAGTGCCCAGAATGGGACACAATACTCCAGATGAGTACGCCATGGACGTAATATATTACGTCCAGAACACCATGGACATAATATATCTTGATTTCAGCATGTGTTCTGTTCCTCCACGCCAACCCACAGAGGATTTCAGCCTCTTTCATGTCACAACTATGAAAGTTAGGATGCAAAGTCCTCTATCCATTAAAGTTAATTGCTCAGTTCCCATTTATTTTAAAGGTGGAGCATTGCACCCTTAGCCTTTAGACCAAGCCACAGTGGGTCATGCTCTTAAATACAACAACTTTGGGATTCTGTCCCTGGCAATGTCCAAGATGAGAGCGTCATCACACACTATATAAATGGTTCTGAACAACAACTGCATTAGTGAGTGTGAAAATCTGTCCAGGAGTTACTTCTAAACTCAAGAAGAGTCTAAGTTTCATGTAACGAACTGTTCACATCAAATATTTGTTGGTTGCTAATAGAGCATCATGCTAGTAAAAGTGATGGAAAATATTGGCTAGTGGATACTCAAGGTGTCTACACAACTCAGTAAATTTAAGAAAAAGACAAGGACACTCTAAATCATGACAACTTAGGCAATCCATTTATCAGATATTCTGGCTTCCTTACATGCACTGAACTCCCATTGATGTCAGCTAGGACAGTACTAATTAGTGCTAATGAGCTGTCCTAAAGTGCTGTGCAATGTAAATTTTCATTAGGCCAAATTCTTGCAGATCTGTCTGTGACCCACTCTCAGTAAAATCAAGGTGTGCAGAAATTGGTCAATGGATCCAAGCAGGAGGCGTCAATGCAATGACAAACTAGAAGTCATCAATTTCATTTTTACATGCCAGGAGGAGGAGAATTTGGAGGTGGAATCTCATATGAAGATGAAAGAAAAGAATTCCACTTGAAGCAAAGAAAGTGTCAACTTTATACTTAGTAGTAACAGCAAATCTCTTGTGAAGAAAGGTTACTTGCCTGGAATCTATATAATTCAAACTCTGATAAATGGCATGCTCAATTAACAAGAATACAGTGATATACCAGGAGCAGATTCATTGTAGTACAACATAATGTAGAAGTCTAGACAATGCAAAAATGATGTCTGCAATCCCTGAAATTGGCACATGTGGGTACTGTCAGCACCCGGTAGTTTATAGGTTTGAATGTGCTCTGATGAGATTTCCTGAGGATAATAGCTTTCACTGAAATGAGCTGCTACTAATCATGATGTACAGAGCCAATCTGATTGGCCAACATTGCTCTAGAACTCAGTATTGTTTATATCTGTGGTGGTGAAACTTCCTAAATCACATGATGATGATGATGATTTTGGTTGTCTGTAAATCAGGACTTTCTTTTTGTTTAATGCAATGATGCACTGGGGGTGGGGGGAGATACTGGTGGAAGATGGCATGGTTCCATCAGAGGAAACACAGGGATGGATTCTATGTAAAATTCTGCTAAGCCACGTATAAGCGACTGCGCTTCTCCTAGTGTTTATGAAGACCGTCTGCCAGTCCGCATTTGGTTAAGAGACATGGATTGTACTCTGCTCCTGACTGAGCAGTTCACTCTTCCTACCTCCGTTTCTTTGCATGCAAATTGAGAATAAAAAGTATTTATCTATGAATGAATAAGTTTATTATGCGTGCCGCTGGCCTACTGGCCATGTCATAAGTGTACAAAATAAATATAAAACAAATATAGAATACAGAAAAACAAACATGACATTTTATAAATAAGAAAGGTCTCAAACTACTGTGTTCTCAAAGTGCTACCCAGAACCCAATGTGCCCTTAGCTTCTCAGCCAAAATAGTAAAGGCAGCCACCAGCCTAGCCATAGAGTCCTTAGAATCCTTCAGCAAAAGGCAGAGCAAACGTAGAGGCAAGCTCAGTAATGTTTCATTTATATTAAGGGTCTGAAACAGCTGAGGGTGGATGCGCACATAAATAGAACAAAAAAGAATATAATGGGCCCGATCCTCAACCTCATGCATACCACGAACGTGCACTCTGTCAGAGTAACCGATCCCCGAGTACCTACCCTGAGACACCAGGGTTTTCATAGTCTGAAGGCGTAAAGCTGTAAATGCTTTCCTATGGGGACAAGGAGGTTAACAGGGCAAGATACCAGGAACTATGTGGGCCCGGGATCCAATATTTATACCAAGGGGATGACAACGAGGCCAGAGTCATGGATTTTGACACATGGAGTTTAAGATCATTAATGGGTTGCATGATCACCTCCCCCGCCCCGCCCACATGAGAAAAAAAACAGAAAGTCCCAGGAAAACCCTAATCTTCTAAAGTGACTTACAACTCACCCTTTCCAAAAACTCATACTGGAACTGCTTTTAGCCAGTTGCTCCTTCAGGCAGAGCTGTAATGGAGGGGCTGGGGGGGGGTACGCAAAACTGCCAATAGGAGAGTAGTAACCAGATAACTGTGTATGGTTATCGACTTTTCCCAATGTCTAAGTGCAATATAGCAGCTGTCATCCCCAGGGAGGCACCCAAAGTTCTTCTCACTAATTTATACTGGACCGCCTCTAAAGGGGCATATACGGGTCCCACCAGATCTAGGCACCGTAGACGACCTTGGGGATATTTATCTATGTAAAGTGCTTTGAGTTCTATGGGTAATAACATAAGTAGCGCCATACTGAGTAAGACCAATGGTCCATCAAGCCCTGCATCTTGTCCTCCGAGAGTGGCCAATATCGATCACATGGGAGATGAACCAACAGTCGCAACGGGCAATCTATTCCCCGTTGTTCACTCCCAGCTCCCGGCAGTAAGAAGTTCATCCCGTAAGCTACTTGGTGAATAGCCATTAATAGACCTACTCTCCAAGAACGTATCCAGGCCTTTTTTAAACCCCGCTATACTACTGGCCTTGACAACATCCTCTGACAACAAATTCCGTAAGTTAATTATGTGTTGAGTGAAAAAGTACTTCCTTTTATTTGTTTTAAATCTGTCGGCAGCTAGTTTCATGGAGTGTCCCCTAGTTCTAGTACCATTTGAGAGGGTAAATAACCATTCCCTATCTACTCATTCCACACCACTCAAGATTTTATAAACCTCTATCATGTCCCCTCTCAGTCTTCTATTCTCTAAGCTGAAGAGACCCAGCTTGTCAAGCCTCTCTTTGTACGGAAACCGTTCCATGCCCTTTATCATTCTCACTGCCTTTCTCTGTACCTTTTCCAGTTCAGCTATGTCTTTTTCGAGATGGGGCAACCGAATTGCACACAATATTCCAGGTGCAGTCGCACCATTGATTTGTACAGAGGCATTATGACATCCTCAGTTTTATTCTCTATCCCTTTGCGAATAATTCCTAACATTCAGTTTGCTTTTTTGACTGCTGCTGCACACTGGCCTGAGGATTTCAGTGTATTGTCCACAATCACACCCAGATCCTTTTCCTGGGTGGTATCTCCTAGCTTAGTACCCAGCATTGTGTACTCCTAGTTTGGATTATTTTTCCCTATGTGCATCACTTTGCACTTGTCCACATTAAATCTCATCTGCCATTTAGATGCCCAGGCACCCAGTCTCGTAAGATCCTGTTGCAGTTCTTCACAGTCTGCTTGCGTTTTAACTACCTTGAATAACTTGGTGTCTTCTGCAAATTTGATAACCTCACTCTTAACGCCCTTTTCCAGATCATTAATGAATACATTAAACAGCACCGGTCCCAACACAGATTCCTGGGGCACACCATTTTTTACATCTCTCCAAAAACACGCTATGGAAATGCAAAGATTATTTCAAGGTTAATCACTTGTCCGTAGCTAGGGTGAACTTAAGTCAATGGCTCGCTCTGACTTTGACAGATTCTATAAATGTTTTCGGCTCCAACGTTGTTTATTGTGGCACGTGTGGCCAGCTCATTAGCAAACCTCAAGCTATCATACAGGAGCCTTGGGCTCTGGAGTGACCAACAAACACCTGCCAGGTGCAACACCGAGATAACGAGTTTGCCCTTTTGTAAGGAGGGGCAGGGTGCCAACTGGGTGGCTGTGCGACACTTTACAGTGGAGTCACCACACACAAAGTTTGTGAAATATTCACTCATTATTTCAGTCCCTCACCCCATTAAGCATTTTCCAGATACTTTGCAAGCTATGAGAAGTAATTAATTAAGCAGAAGAATTGACTGGAATTGGCTTTCTGGCAGAGAGTTAATGAGCAGTATTAATGCAGCTTTCCAAATAGACTGAGTGATCGGTCCTGCTGGCTGGAGGAGGATCAGCAAGCAAGAGAGAGGGATCTGGGGATAAACCAGTGCACAAAACAAACCATGAGTATCATCTGATAAGGTCTAGAGGGAGCATCCCCCCAACACCAGACTCTGTTTGCCCTTGATTATCTCCTGGGTTGCTCTCTGTCACAAAGTCCCCACCCCAGCAGGGCTGCAGGAGTTGGCTGAAATTATGCCTTCTCGCATTTCTTTAATGGGTTTTTGCAGGCACTGCTACCCTGACATAGAAAACTAATGAACATAAAAGAATTCAACCAAACCTAAACCTCCAAGCAGCCTTCTCCAGGTTGTTAACTTTGCGGGGTTTTGTGGCAGGATCCCATTCCGCTTGTTTCTTCACAGCTTGGGATCTTTGGTTAGGATCTTTTAGTCAGTCCCTTCAGTAGCATTTGGGGTGAGTCATATTCAGATTCCTAGCCCCTTTAGCAGCACTGGAGGGAGCTCCACATTGACTCCCAGACCCATTAACTCCTCATGGCCTGGCCTTCTGTGCAGGCCATGCCAAACACAGCGAGACTACTATCCACCCTGCCAGAATGGGTTTGAAGCAGCTAAACTGAGTGGATAACTTATTCGCATTAAATATTGGATTAACCACAAGACAGCCAGATAGCGGGGTAGGTGGAGGAAGGTCTGGAGGCAGCCACTTAGTACAGATGGGGAAGGGGTATAATTCCGAGATGGATGCTTTTGGAACCTGTTTCCTGAGGTCTGTGTCTGTAGTGTACTCATACCCTCACCACACGGAATGGCCAACCAGCATTCTCAATGTAACCAAGCCAAGCACATGCACTTGAGACCTCGCATCTTCGTGAATGTTACACCCCTTGTCTCTCCCTCTGTTCCCCTTCCTTCATCTCCCGCTCGTCTCTCAGACTGTAAGCCCTAGGGCCGGGACCATGTCTATTCCATTACTCCCTGTCTCTTATACACATCTAGATGTGTATAAGAGACAGGTACATTGCTGGCACTATATAAATGTTTGCTAATAACAACAACCGAAAACTCTGGAATGTTAGAATTGGTCCCAGTATCAGTGAAATAGAAACCAAAAGGTACATATGATGCAACCACCCTGTGTTTGCTATCTGGTTTTCACAGAGAAAGCCTGCATGGCATAACCTGGTCTCCTGCCATCTTCCCACAAGAATTCAATAACACAACTGTCATGGTCTCAGCTACTGGGGCACTAGACAGCGCCATGAACTTACCATAGGCATCAACAACCAAGAGCAAAACATTTCCTTTCTTCAGGGACAGTTTGGAGATTTAACGCTGGAAGCCATCCCAGGAGTCTTCTTCAGAGGCATCTCCTTTCTCCAGCAGTCTGCCTTGAACCGAACAAAGCTCCAGGCAGTCCTTAAACAAGGCCTGATCCAGAAAGATTATTAAGTAATTATTATTATACAATTTTTTTATCCCGCTCTTCCTGCCAAAGTAATTTAAGACAGCTAACAAATAAATACAATATATAAACATAAAACAATGCAATACAATTATTTTAAAAAGAAAGAAACAAAAGAACCCCCCCTCACCAAAAGCCTGGCAGAACAAGTTTTCCGGGCAGAAAAATGGAGCCGTGGGCAAAATGGTAGCATGGGCTCCCTTCTAACTCAGGAATGTAGAACAGTCACACACTGACTCAAGTGTTAACATAACTCATTTTTGATGGACAACTAAGCTATAGTAGGGTGAACGGGAGTGACTCAGCAGTTCTAAGAAGCCTCTGGCTTCTTGGTTCCCAGGAGCTCAGTTCAAGGGCTAGAGCAGCCCAGGTGGAGCTACTAGGGCTAATTGGGCACAGAACTGGTTGGAGCTGGTCAGCTGACCAAAAGCCCTCACTATTTAAGACTGGGTTGGGACCCTACCAGAAAAAAAAAAAGTTGAGGGAAGGGAATAGACTTGAGAGGTGGGGCCAGGAGATGTGGTGTATGAGTTTGGGATTTACGTTAAGAGTTCTAGGTTTATATTTTGTGAGGAGAATGGGAAGAAGTCCACTGTCAAATGGGAGCTCTAAATAGGGGAGAAATGGGAATTAGGACAACAAGCCTGCTCAACAATTTACTTCAGGGGGAAACTAAGTGAGTGTGCTTTTAAATGAGCAAATGACATGGGGGGGATAAGGTGGCCATACCTCCCCTTTAAAAGAGGACACTTATTAAAAATGCATGTTGCAGGGAGAGGAGTTCTAACGAAAAGCTCCCAGCATAGCTACCACAACAGCCCCCATGTGCTCCCTCTGCCATGGACCTGGAGGGAGGGGTAAGTATTCTGGGGTGGCCTTTCAAATTGACATGTCCTAGCCATGAGTGCTGGGGAATTGGTCTCACTGGTGCTTGTGACCAGTTCCGGTGGCTCGCAAAGGCCGTGTCACAGAGCGCTTATGAGCGGGGGTACCTGTCTGCTGGTGTGGGTGGCCACTCCAGTTCATAGGGGCAGGGGATGCGTGGGTGCCCGTTGCCACACCCCCTTTTTGGCTTGCCCCACACAGTGCGCTCTGGATTTTTCAGCAGTGCTCCATGGGTGAGTGCTGTGTGGCTCGTGGGAGCCACATCCCGCCTCTCCAGCTTTAGATGGGCAGTCGGATGAGTGGTTACTATAGTGGCCGGGTGGGGTAGTATCTCATTTAAAGACACCCCTGTGCAAACGGCCTGCAGAAGGTGTGAACTTGACACACAAACAACGTAACATCCCCTGCAATGCAGGGAGCTCTGGCCTATGACGGCCCATAGGTTACCCAGGTGTCAGGGGCTGGTTCCTGACTTGCTAACAGCCCCCACCCTAGTCCAGGAGTCCCCACATTTGGGGCTCTGCAGGCCTTCAACACCAGCACTTCTCATGCTCATGTTATTTCAAGTTTACTCACAGGGTCCCTCAACATGTGGAACCCTGTGCTATTGCACCGTCTGCGTTGGCCTGGCCCTGGCCTACACGCACTCCTATGACGTGGATTTCACAAGTTTTACAGCATTAATTGTTTGAATCGTTGTTATACTCCCCTGGTTCTCAAACTGGGATGAGGGTAGGGTGGCTATACCTTCCCTTTAAAAGAGGATGCTTATGAAAAATACATGGTAAAGGGCTGCACTGGAATCAATACAGCCCTGCAACATGTATTTTCCATAAGCACCTCTTTTAAAGGGGAGGTATGGCCACCCTGGGGAGGGCATGGGAGGGGGCACGAGAAGGACCACAGATGGCAAGCCCTTAGCTCCTTTCCGAGTCCGACTGAGTTAGGTAGAATCTCCAAAATAATGTGTTGGCAAGGAGAGAGAGCCCAAGAACAAGGATGAGAAGGAGGGTGAGAGGAAGAGAAACAGCAAGGAGTGTTAGGGGGTCATTGGGGGGGGGGGGCTCAGTTACCCCCAGCAAATATTAGAAGTTTGAGAACCACTAGTCTGTACAAGTAACAATATCCGTACCTGGCAGGTTCAAAGAAAGTCTATTTTATGTTGCCATTGCATATGAAATTCAGTCTTTTGTAATGGCTCTTTTGTACTTTTGCAACGGCTCATGCCCAGTCATTAAGTCCACCATACAGCATGTTGCCTTCCCGTAGCCTGAAGAGAGGTAAACCAATCCTCAAAGAACCCCACTGGTGCAAATTCCATTGAAATGAATGGAGTTTGTGGTGTTGGAAGAGCGCTTTGAAAAACGGAGCATAGGCCTTGGACTTGAGCAGGGGCGGTGAACTTCCAGCCCATGGGCCAAGTCTGGCCTCTGACTCTTTACTATTTTGGCTCCTTTCCAGTTTCTGGTTCTGGCCTGAGGATCCACTCGTTACCCTCAAGTACTGAAAGAAAGAGCTCTCTTTACCCTTTATTCTTGGACTTTCTCCTCCACTTGCCATTCCATTATTTTGGAGATTCCACCTAACTCGGTCAGAAAGGGAGCGGAAATGAGGGCATGCACTCAAGGATAGTGGGTGGATCTATGATCTTCGGAACCTTCCTTTCCTTCCCCTATCATGGATTCACCCACTATCCTTAAGTGCACCCACTCCCAATTGCTATCTGGTCCATAATGGTGGCCATAATTTTGGTCCATGGTAAGGAAAAAGCTTCCCCATTGCTGGACAAGATGATCTTCTCAGTCCTTTGTGGCAAGGTAAAGGCTTGCCTGCCATAAGTCTTGCCAGGATTGGGGCCCACAATCAATGGTCTCTCAGGGAATTAGCATAAAAAGTCTATTTATACTCTGTGGTCCTCTGTCTCTCTAGGGTTCCCAGGGTCAGCCAGCCCTCTATAGACCCGCAGTTCCAAGCAGCCCCTGCCTTCTTGCTGCTCACTCTCAGTAGGCTCCCAACCTTACCAAGTCTAGCCAGCCCCTGTTTACTGAGGTTTGGTCCAATTGTTCTACAGTCAGCTGCTAGCCAATTAAGCATAGGCCCCTTCTTGCTCTAGGGCCTGCAGCTCTGCACACGCAGCCCCCTGTGCTGGCGCTAACTGCCTTAAAGGTCCAGCAGCTTAACAGGACTCTGCCCTGCCACATCTCTCCAATCATGCTGTTCTATGATTTGGACTAGCTTTGGGAACACTGCTGTTCTCCTGTTTAATGGAATATTGATTTCCTTTTTAAACTCCACTCCCTGACAATCAATATGCTAATAGGCACACAATAGACTGGAAGAGGAGGTGGGGAGTACCTGCATGCTAATCCAGTGGAGATGATTATCCCCAAGACAAGGTCAATTCCCAAAGCAAGATTAACACTGAGATGGGGGGGGCCTAAGCAAAGCAGAGAGAAGGAAAGCACTGAGCTGGTCAATCCAGAACAAGGAAAACATACAGAAAATGGAAGAAGAGTAAAATTATAACATAACAGAGATTTGGTTATCTAGAAGGAATAGGGTGATGTCTCTTTAAATGTGCACCACACTTTTGTAGCAGGGTCCCACTGGCTGCGGGCAAAGCGTATGCAGGATCAGGTCCCCAAGAAGACTTGCACTCCGAGGTGAAGCTCAATAACAGTTTATTTAAATCCCCATAAGCCAGGATCCAAGCCTCTGCCTAGTCTACAGTCCAAATAATAGAGCATAGCTCCCACACCACAATCCCAGGCTAGTTATCTGCTTGCACATACAGACTCTCTCCAGGCCCAGGTCACCTCTCTAGGGGCTCTTTTAGACGAGCGGCGCTCCATTTCGCGTCAGCGGCGTGCATATTTTGAAACCTCCGCCTGGTCTAATTAGACAAGACAGAAGTGGCTTAATAGGCGCATATTACAGCGGAGGCGCATTTTTTAAGTGCGCAAATTAAATACTTCAATAATATGCGCATATTAAGCCACTTCCATCTCATCTAATTAGACCAGGCGGAGGTTTCAAAATATGCGCACCGCTGATTCAAAACGGAGCGCCGCTCGTCTAAAAGCAGCCTAGGGCATCTAGGTCAGGCACCTTCCAGATCTCCAAACAGCCTCTTCAGGCAATACACTCTCCACAGCGCTCAATAGCAGACTGATCTCAGTGTACTGTGCTGTTTTCTTTTATCCAGTTAGCCACGCCTATCTACTTCCTCTTCCTGTGGGTGGCCATCTTAGGTTTTATCTCATGGCGGACACCATCTTGTGACCTAGCCCTGCCACATCTCTATTTTACATTCACAGGCTGATAGGAGCAAGGTAGGGCAGCAGAACTACAGAAGAACTCACACATGGAGACCTTGTATGATTTGTTTTGTATCTTGATTAGAAAGGTGTTTAGAGATGGGGGGGGACACAAAGCATGGCCAGAATCTGGGTTTGGGAAGTTATACTGTACACAGTGAGGCCTTACTGTGGGCCAGCTGTGCCCATGTGCCTTCCACAGAGAGTCTCTTCTGTAAAGAGTCAAATTCACCTCGGAGGGAGCTTCCCTTTGGGAGGCCACTTTGAAAATTAGGACAAGCTCTGAGCACCACAAAGAAGTTGGAGGCAGGCGTCGGGGGATGTGCTCAGGATGGAGGAAGGACGAGGAGGGTCTAGCTCATGAATCTTTGCTATGGAGCTATCACTGTACTTTTTGCCTGCCTTCATCTCTGCTCCGCTCCGCTCCCTTTCCCTGACCACACTCTATCAGCAGCTCATCTTTTACCTCCCCCTTACAACAGGCTGAGGAACCTCAGGCCCAGGGACCAAATGTGGTCTATGGCTTGGCTAGTTTTTATGTGACCCCTTTCCAGTTCCTGGATCTGACCCCTGGACCTAATCCCTACCCCCCAGCACTGAAAGGCCAAGCTCAGAGGAAGGGAGCAGAGTGAGATGAGGGCATGCACACGAGGACAGGAGAAAGTGACCATGACACAGGTTGATGACCTGGTCACTCCTCTTCTTGACCCTTAAGCACACCCACCCCCAACTTTTGTGTAGCCCGCAGACCTTGTACTAATTTTCAAAGTGGCTCCTGGGGTGGAAAAGGTTCCCCCACCTCTGTCCTAAATTCAAGTCCAACAGTTTATTCACTAGGCTACATTACATTAAACATTAGAATAATCTGCCTGGATAGGTCTGATTTTTCAATACTCAAAGTCATTTTAAAAAACAAAAAAAACCTGGAAAGCTGTCTAAAATATATGCTAAAGTTCAGATAAAGTTTTGCTTTAATATTGAAATTCTATTATTTGGTGGGTAGATTCGATAACCGTAATGAGCATAATCCTTGTGCCCTGCAAATTCCTTTGGCTCTGTTCTGAGGTTTCTCTCACAGTAGCTTTGCATGTATGAATGGGCTCTTGTCTCTCCCAATGTTTACCTCTCCATTGTCTCTCCCATCCTTGTCTCTTCTTAGGCCGTTTTTAGACAATCGCGGCCGCGCTCGCACTTGTTTTGAAAAAATGCCGGGAGCCGGGATCAGACAATACACTCCCGGCAATCACGCGCCCGGAAGGGGGACGCGCAGGCTTTTCCGGCCGCGATTTGACCGGGTTGAAAAATCGACCCGGTCAAACGCGGCCGGAAAAGCATGCGCATCCCCCTTCTGGGCGCGTGATTGCCGGGAGTGTATTGTCTGATCCCGGCTCCCGGCATTTTTTCACAAGCACGGCCGCGATTGTCTAAAAATAGCCTTAGATTGTGAGCCCCCTGGGGTTAGAGATTTGTCTATAACTATTGATTGTGCCACGCCAGATACAATGCTTGCGCTATATAAATAATTATATAGGCTAATGTGGCTTTCATTCCTCTGAGCTGGTGAAAGTAGTCATTTTGAAATTCCAGTTTGATGAGTTTTGCAAATTTGAAATTGTGAATTTGAATTTTGAGCTATTTTTATGAAACCCATATGCAATTTGGTCATTTGGCCAGGTACATTGTCTAAATAAATGAACTACACAAAATCAGACTAACAGAAGTCAAAGCAATTGAAATAGGTGAAGTCATATTAGCCAAAGTGATGCTAAGATATTATCGATGGACACTTGGTGTGGCAGGTTCTATGGTGGGGCTGATTGCAGCTGTCCCATCAGCTAATGGGAACAGGTTCATGTGGTCAAGCTCTAAGACTGCAAGCCAAGCTCTGGTTCATCAAAACAGGATTATGTGGGTGATGGAGGAGGAGAACAGACGGTTTTGCATGATCCTGTGCTGACTTTTAACACTTCCTCCCCTATAGACAGGGACCCATGTTGACTGTGTTGCTGCAATTTGCAGTGGTTTTTGCAGAATCAGCCAATCCTCGCAGTGACAGGATGAAATTGCAGTGAAACTGCAGTGGGAGCTGTCTACAGGATCTTTAAATCCTGGCTCAGGCATAAACCTTTCGCCTGACCCTAAACTAAAACTGCTGTTGTAGCTGCCGTCTGTCAGGGAGGTGTGACCACAACCCCTGAGGGTGACTAGGCCCCTGGAAGGTAAATTGGGGGGGAGGGAGTTCAGGACCCTGTGTTTTGGTGAGAGAGGTCTGGGGCTTTAACGTGAGGTGAGAGTTCTGGAGTGTAGAAATTTCAGAGGATTTGAGTGGTGTGTGATTAACAAAGTTGTGATTCTGTGTCAAACCTGTTGAAAAAGCATGCTGGCAAGCAAATCTGCATGTATAAATTGTTGCAAATTATGTAAATCAAGTTAATTATGCAAATATCAATGCTTACGGTGAATTTGCAGAATTTGGCATCACTGGTTGCAGAATTTAAGATTTTTTTTGGTGCAGTGAAATCAGGTTCTTGCCTATAGATGCAAGCAATCTGCCTCTCACATAACAGAAGATGGTACCACTGCTTTTATTATTTAAACAAATGGAAAGGAACTCCATCTGGCATTAGGGGATTAGCAGCCAAATTGTATTTATCTTGTACTGAAGGTCTCCTTTTGACAGTAATAAAAGTCCTTGAGCTACAAAAATGAAGTGAGAGCTATGTCACTGTCAACGTAAGTACATGCTGCAACTTACAGCTGAGAAATGTAATGCTTCTCCTGTAGAAGAATGGATTGGCCATTGTGACTGTTGGTTCTTCTCCCTTGCGATTGATATTGGCCACCGTCGGAGGACAGGATGCTGGGATTGATGGACAATTGGTCTGACTCAGTATGGCATTTCTTATGTTCTTAATTATAGGCAGGATTCTCCAAATGCTTAGAGTTAGCAGCGGTGTGGGTTCCACTAAAGTGAAGTTGGATTTGTGCTGACTGACGTTAAGTCCTACCTGCCTGGCAGATTGTGCCAAGTATAAGTATGCCCAACAGTGTTTACCTGTACTCAGCTCAGTCCATAAAGAGTGAAACTTCAGTATGGTCTGAAAAGGGGAAGCTGGAGTTGTCCGATTTATGGAATGTATATTATAAAGTATTTAAGGACTGATGCCATTATTATCCCTTTAAAGCAGGAGTGAAGAACCTTTTCCCTCCTAGGGGCCACTTTGAAAATTAGTACAAGCTTCAACAGCTGCATAGAAGTTGGGGCCGGGGGGCTTACGGGGTGCACTCGGGAAGAGGCAAGTCCAAATCATGGATCTGTGCCAGGAATTTGGCCCCTTGCCCTCGTGTACATGTATTATCCTCATCTCTGGTCCATTACTCTGAACTCAGTCTTTCGGTGCTTGGGGGTAGGAACTGGATCCAGAGGCCAGATCCAGGAACTGGAAAGGGGCCAAATAAAAACTAGCCACAGGTCACATTTAACACACCCGACCGACCAGAGCTTCCCCATCCCTGCTTCAGTGCAGGAAGTTATGGCCTAGTACATATGTATTTGCCGACGCACCAAAGGAGACAGGACAACTTTCTTGGGTTATAAACGGCCGCACTCTTTATTTCAAATTAACATACCAATTAAGGTGGGGGTAAATCGCCTAGAGCGATGCGGGTCCAGTACTTAACTTTAACATTAACAGAAACGTACCAAAACCTGAACCAGGGGTGGCTTCGATGTACCCTCGAATGCCCCCCAAATGATGATCACACATCTCCCCTCCAAGCGGCACCACAGGCCGTGAGGGGATCCCTTCTCATTGTGAGTAAGGAGAATGATGCCTGCCGATGGGGGGCCATACTTGCCCCTGCCGTCGTCGCACGACACCCCTCCCAGGGAGGCTGCCCAGCCGCTTGCCTTCCCCTGCTTTCCGGCAGGTGGGCCTCCCCATCTCTTACAGAGATGACTCCTAGATTATGCTCCTTCTAACTACTCTAACTCACAGTACTGGACCCCTGCCACTAAGGGTTCGCTGGGTTTACCCGGACGGACCCTGCCCCCACCTAACCCTCAATTCTTTCTAGTGAGTGAACTAAAGCCGACTTTAAGGCACCAAGGTATAGATCATTCCCTTGAGGGGACAGGTGCACACCATCTCGCCTGTACAACTCAGGCTTCTTGTGTGTCAACACCCTTGTGTCCACATACGCTCCTCCCAAACTGGTGAGCCACTTCACTATATCCCTATTAACTGTTTTCCTAGTTTTGTCAATTTTGCGGGGGTGTACCCCGTGACCCCAATCTAATCGCTCCACCATATTGGTCCAGAGGAGGCATACACCAGGGAAGAGCTTCATAACTTCCCACAGATCAGATTTGACGTTCTTGATTAATTGGACACCTTTCAGCTGCGGGATGTCATTCTCCCCAAGATGAATTACAATGACATCAGGTGAAGGTTCTGTGGCAGCAGCGTGGACTGCCGGCAGAAGCTGGTGCCACCTCATCCCGCTACGACCCTTCCACTGAATCTGTGCCTGCGTCGCCAGACCCAGTTGCGATCCCCATCCGGTCTGCCTGGCGGCCTTGCCCGCCCATCGGACCAGGCTGTGCCCGACAATCCACACCCTCTTCCGCGGCCTTGGGAGTGAACCTGTTGGAATGAGATAGCAAATTAGGGACTCCTGCGGGGAGTGGGGTGGGGGGGGGGGCTTACCGGACATATGTTCGGAACGCCCCAGATCTCCAACGCCCCAATTCCTTAATGCCTTGTTCAGGCATACCATTATCTGCAGCAAAGCTTGCTGCCCCTATCCGGAAAGAGTGTGTGCCATAGGCAGATGGGGAAAATCCCAGATATATGAGGGCCTTCCGCATAACTGCGGTGAATTGGTATCTGGTTACGTGGAGCCCAGTGGCGTGCCTAAAGAGGGGGCCTGCAGCCGACCCGCGAACTACCATATACCCTTCCGTAGCCTTAACCGGGCACAATTCGTCTGTTGTTGCGCGGTTCAGTCTAACTTCTTGCCCTCTCCCTCTCTGGTCCGTTTTGGACCGCTGAATTTTCACTGCCATTGACATCGGGCTGATCCTGATGTCATTGTACTGGAGAGCCCTACCTGACGTGTCTCTGGCTGAGTCAGCTACCAGTTCACTCACTCGAAAAGCCCCGAAGAAGGCTAACTTGAATAATGCATTAAACATTGTAACTTCACAATGGTCATAACAAACATGGGGGAGCCCCCTACACATATCCAATAACAACTGCAACGTAATTGGGGCCCGCTGATCTTGAGTCCTACCCCCCTCCCGCTGCCAGCTCTCAAGTAATCGCCTGGCAAAAAACCCTCGGTCGGGTGGAGGGTGACCTGCAAGGTTGCTTGCGAAGGCCAGGGCCGAAAGTTTCCCAGCTATCGTGCTCGGGGCCGAACCTCGGCGCCGCAAGGCCATGGCAAATTGTAACATTTGCTGTTCTGGTATTGGGAAACCCTGAAGCCAGCCCTGCTCTCTCTGGAAGTTCTGAAATTCCCTGAAAGCCCTGTTGTAAGCTGTCCTGGTTCGGGGTGCCAGGGATCCCAGAACGGCGTTGTGCAGCTCTACAACCCAAGGTTCCACACCAACGGCGGCAGCGGATCTGGGTTCGCCCGAGCCCGGGGCGCCAGCAGACGGAAACGATCCATCTGGAAGCGAGAAAGGGCGTCAGCTACACTGTTGTCCAGACCCGGCACGTGCCTGGCATGGAACAGGATGTTAAATTCCAAACAAGTGAGCACGAAAACCCTCACTAACTTCATCACTCTTGGAGACCTTGAAGACTGCGTGTTGATTATGTGTACAACGGCTTGGTTGTCACACCAGAACAAAACAGATTGATTTGCCAGCTGGTTTGGCCATAGATGTACCGCCACCACTATTGGAAAGAATTCCAAAAAGGTGAGGTCCCTGGTGATGCCCTGTTCTATCCAATCATTCGGCCAGGGGGCCGCCACCCATCTGTCATTGAAGATCAACCCAAAGCCCGCCCCGCCAGCCGCATCAGAGTGGACCTGTAGCTCCGCTTCCAATAGAAGCTGCTCCCTCCAAAAACTGGTACCGTTAAAACGTTCCAGGAAGGTGGCCCAGGTCTGGAGATCTTCTTTCATTTCCCTGTTGACCCTGATGTGATGGTGGGGGGGTGGGTTGCCGGCGAACCTTGCATAGAGGCAGGACAAGAAAGCCCGACCCAGTGCCACTACCCGGCAAGCAAAGTTAAGGCTCCCTACAACCGATTGCAGGTGCCGGACCGTGGTTTTGCTAGCCGCCAGGCAATTTGAAATCTTCTCTCTTAATGACACTAACTTATCCCTGGGCAGGCGAGACACCGCTTGCTCAGTATCCAGTTCTATTCCCAGGTAAGTTAACCTGGTGGCAGGTCCTTCTGTCTTCTCATGGGCTAAGGGGATACCCAAGTTCTCTGCTACTTCCTGAAAAATACGCATCAAGTCAATGCATTCGCTTGTATTGGCCTGGCCAATGAATAAGAAATCATCTAAATATTTTATGATTCCTCTTTTTCCAGACCGCTGTTTTACTATCCATTCCAGTAAGGTGCTGAAACGCTCGAAAACTGAGCATGAGATCGAGCACCCCATTGGCATGGCCTTATCATAATAGTATCCTCCCTGGAAGTAAAAACCGAGCAGCGGGAAACTGTCGGGGTGCACAGGGAGCAAGCGAAAAGCAGACTTGATGTCGCACTTCCCGAGTACTGCATGGGGACCAAATGACTTCACTAGGGTTACCGCCGAGTCAAACGATGCATATCTGACCGAGGAGAGGTCCTTGGGGATCGCATCGTTGACCGAACCCCCCCGGGGGTATGACAAATGGTGGATTAAACAAAATTCACCTGGGGCCTTCTTTGGCACGACGCCTAAGGGAGATACAACCATGTCAGGAAACGGTGGAACAGGGAATGGGCCCGCCACCCTTCCTTCGGACCTTTCTTTCTGAATTTTGGTTCGCACTATCTCCTCCATCCCCGCTACAGATTTCAAATTCGGGCACAACCGGTGCTGGTGAACTTCCGTAGCGGGGATCCGAAAACCTTCACGAAAACCCGTTATTATGAACTCGGCTTCCATTTGGTCCGGGTAGGACTGGAGGGCTTTTGCGAGCTCAGCTACCCTAACCGGAGTTGGTGCCCTTGCTAGATGGGGGCGTACTGCTACCATTGGGGCCTCCTCTGCCCGGCCCGCCGGGGAACTGTTTTCTTTTACCAGAACCCTTTCCTTTTGGGCAGGCCGAGGCAGTGTGGTGTCCGGCACAGTTTGGACAAGTGTGGCGGAACTTACAGGTCGCTCGAGAACATCGCCCGGACCGATCGAATTCCCAACACATGCCTGCCGAAGGTGCCGTTCCTTTCTTGCCCTCGTCACGAAAGGACTCCGTTGCTGAAGACGCCCCCCCTTTTGCCAGTAGATGGCCACTATCGGACCTGGGTACATTCCCCGCCCCACTCATACAGTTTAGCCAGAGGTCGTGCGCATGCAGATCCCACCTAAGGGCGGGTGTATACGCTGCTCTGTGGCGGAAGGCCTCATCATACCGGAGCCATGCGCCCGCTGGCCCGGCCTCGTAAGCACGCTGCACAATGTCGGCGTACTTTAGCAAGTCCGCAGCTCGGGTGGGGTATGCCTGTATCAGAACTCCCATATATATGGAGAAGGCAGCAGTCCAATTGGACCAGTTCCGGTCCGCCTTGGGGCGCTTGAAGCGCTCCTTTTCCTTCTTGTCATCCTGTTCAGTGGGATCCAGAATAGGATCACTAAACAGGAGGGCAAACAAATCAATGTACTCCCCCCGCCATATCCTCTCTTTCGTTGCTGGTAGCAAATGGCCCCCTATAGGGTCCGAGACTGAAGAGTAGCCACCGCCCTCGGGTGGGGGGCATAGTGTGACCATTGTTGCTGGCGGGGTGGTAAACCCTGTATTCGATAGGGTGGGCGGTGGGGCGGGTGCTGGTGCCCATATTTGTAGGGCCTGCCCGGTAAGTGAGGATGAGCTCGGCGCGCCCCCATGGGGAAGCACTCCCCCTGCTGTTCCGCCAGTTCCCTCGCCCACTGTAGAAAGGGGTGGTGGGTATGTCACTGGGACCCAGTTCCCGCCCCACCACACCAGCTGTGTTGTTGCCCCCCGTGCTCCAGCAACCTGTAGGCTGTCTGCTACCGCTCTCTCGTTACCCGTGCTACCCATTCCGGGGGGCTGCGAAAAGTTCCCTGCATTGGCCGTGCCCACCGCTCCGGTGGAGGCGGGTGCGTTACCTGTATCCGGGGTAAGCTGGACAGCATGCCTCGCCTGCTGGGTTACAGGTGTTGGGGCGCGCTGATCAATTAATGATTGAAGAACCCTTTCCATGCGATCCATTCGCTGGCTCAGATCTCCATCGCCCTGCCCCTGCGGCACCGATCTCCCTGCTTGATGTTCTTGCTGCAAGAAAAAAGGAAGAGGCTCCCCGGCCCAGCCCCGTGCAGGGGCCGGCCCTGCGGCACGCCCCTGACTGGCTGAAGCCTGGGAGGACTGTGGGATCCCGGGGTAGGGCAGGGCCCATCGTGAATCGACTGGACCCAGCCCCGCATATACTGCTTGGGGCCTGGACACTACGGCTGCAGAGGCTGCAGTCCCTGGAGCCCCAGCATCCGCCACTGGGGCCTGCCAATTTGCTGGGGGAGACACCCCCGCTAATGCATCCGAGGGGGGGGGCTGCCGACCCCTGCGGGCCTGCACCCCCATACCCCCGGCAGTCTCACCCGCGTATCGGGCTGGTAAACTGATGGGGCATCCGCTACGCCGTGGGGGAGGGAGCGAAGGGGATCCCCCCTCAGCTGCAGGACTCTCCCCAGCTATTCCTGATGGGCCTGGTTGTTGGGGGCCCGGCATCTGCAGAGGGGGTGGTTGAGGTGGTGGGCAAGGAATGCCACCTCCCCCCTCCAAAAGTTGTTGTAAAAGGGCCTCGCACCCAGCCATCCTGAGTGCGAGGGGGGTTTCCCCTTCCCCAATCTGAGCTGGGGCAATTCCTGACCCATGCTCCAGCGGGTGGGGGGGGATCTGCTCCCCAGAGGTCCCAGCCACTGCTCCCCCCCTTTCGCCTACCCCCGCTCCCAGGGGTGCCTCGGGTTGTGTGGGAGGGTTGTCAGAGCCCACCCTCCTCTTCTTAGCCGCTGCTGTGGCGCTTTTCTTACTTTTGCCCATGATTTTGGGCCTCGAGGCTTCTGCTTCCTGGGGCAGCACACACACCACGCTGCTGTTTTCGCCACTGTGCTTGGCTGGAATGCAGCCCGGGCGGCGTTCTCTGCCCGTGGCCCCGCCCTTAGGGGGGGTCACGTGCCTCACTTAACCAATGGGAGGTGCAGCCTGTGCCTAATGCACAACAGGCTGCATCCCCCCTTTTCCAGTGCTAACCGGCTTTCCCCGCCTCGGAGCGCCTCTGAGGCCTCCGACAGCGGGGAAAGCTTAACCCTTGCCATCCTGCCCCCTTATCCAGGCGGGCGCGGCAAAGGGCCTCACGCCCCCAACCCCCGTGGGGGGAGGGGGTGGACGCAATTTGTTACCAGACTAAAGAGACTTAGTATAATGATGCACAAACATCAGATTCTCCAATAGACAGCTGGCTTCCAGATACATTTATATTGGAAGACCTTGGCAACAGGAATCTTAGGAAACATGGTGTGAAAGGTAAAGAGATGCAAATAGGCTAAATGGATGAATCAAGAGAGGCAGAAAAAACCTGGACAGAACGGAGGGGAATAGCGAGCAGAAGGTTTGGCTTCTGTAATGCAGAGGGGCTGTGAGTGTGTGTTTTGAGCAGGAGACAGCACCTCTTGGGCAGCCTCATAGCACTGTTTCTTGCTTGCCCCTCACATAGGGTGGCCAGATATGCAAATTTTAGAGGACACTTATGAAAAATACAGGTTGCAGAGCTGCGCTGGAGTCAATGCCGCCCTGCACCCTGTATTTCTCATAAGTGCCCTCTACATTTTGCATATCTGGGCACCCTACCCTCCCACTCCCTCCCTGTCCCTTTCCCTGTGGCGCACAACAACAGGAGTTTTCACACAAGCAAGTCGACTGGGGTTGGGGGATTCATGGCCACTGTGTGACTCTACCACGGAGCACCCACACACGTGGAAGGCATGGGGAGCAAATCAAACGGGTAGCTTTCAGTGTGGCTACCGCAGCCACAGAAGCAGCTGCTGCACATTTGGCTTGCCGCACATGGCTCACTCGAGATTTCGCGGCATGGCTCTGAGTGGCTGCTCCGTGGCTCATGGGAGCATGCATCCAGCTGCTCCACTTTCAGACGGGGGTTCGGATCTGTGGCTCGTGGGTGAAAACAGTAACACCCAATGAGAAGCAACAGAGCCTGGGGGGTGACTGGGAGGAGCAGGGAACATGTGTTCTAGGAGCATGAGGGGCCAGTGGCAAGTCCGAGGGGAAGGGAGGCATGGCTGTCTGCCCCTCTCTGCATATCCTGATTGTGTCACTGATATTACCTGTTTGAAACACAGATTTGTGAAAAGCTCATTAAAAATGTTTGCAGGGATGGGAAGAATTAATCAAGCACCCACAATTCAGCCTTCAAAACTAAGCAAGAGGGTTTCATTTTTTTGCAGTAAAAGTTGTCCATTTTTCAACAGCACCAAAAGCCATTTCCACAAGCAGGTTGAAAATGATTCAACAATAATAGGTTTTCCTGAATGTCAGTTCAACGTGAATGGGAAGAGGGCTTTATTTATGTAGAGAAAATAACCCAGTCATGTGTGATATATGGAAGAGGTGATGAGTGTGCTTTTTCCCACTGCAATTCTCCATGATTCAGCAAAACTCTTCTCCCCAAAGCCATGACTATCATTTGCATGCAGCACAAATGTGCAGTTCTACCTACAACCGCTTAGCAGGGGAACATGGAATAAAATGATTGCTGATGATTGCCAAGTGCTTTTATGAACATAATAATTGGTTTATATAGCACCAGCAATGTGCCTGTGTGCTAAACAGTCCCACCAATTTGGCTGCCTTCATAGCGTCCGCAAAATCCCATCCAGCGGAACTGTTCCGGTTTGTGGGGGGGCTGGTCAGTCCGGCCTCTCTCCACTTAGGAGTGGAGTCATCTGGCGCCCACTGTGACATGTTTGTGGATTATTCTGCGGATAAAATCACTCAGATTCACCTCAGTTTCGACGCTGCACTTTCTGCGGTGGGGAGACCAGAGGTTATGGAAGCCCCGTCTTGTCTAACGTTGTGGGATCAGTTTCAGTCAGTGACCCCAGCCGATGCGGAGAATGTTCTTGGGGCTGTTAGGGCTACCTGTTGTGAATTAGATCCATGCCCATCCTGGCTGGTTAAGGCCTGCCGGGAGACAGTGGGACCATTGCTGGCTGGGGTAGTCAGTGCCTCCCTTAGGGAGGACAGCGTGCCGGGCTGCCTTAAGGAGGCGGTGGTGCAGCCCCTGCTCAAGAAACCATCACTTGACGTTGACTTCCTTGCCAGCTATCGGCCAGTCTCTAACCTTTCCTTTTTAGGGCGACAGATGACTCCCCTCCTGGACTCCTTCCCTTTTTAGGGAAGGGAAGGTTATTGAACGGATGATGGCCCGGCAGTTACAGAAGCATCTGGATCGCGTCTGTTTTCTTGATCCCTCGCAGTCTGGATTTCGCCCAGGTTATGGCACCGGGACTGCGCTTGTGGCATTGGTCGACGACCTGTTATGGGAGTGGCCAGGGAAGAGATAGGACTCAGAGAGGTAACTGGTGTAGGAAGGGGCCAGGAAGGGAGATAGGGGCCAAAGAGGTAAGCCGGCACCCATCCCACCCCCAGTTGCACACACTCAGGGGCTATATGCTCTGTGTAAGGAAAACAACCCCTCAGGTTTTTAGTTGGTCCTTGTGCTCTCTGTTGAAAGCAGGCCAGATCATCGGGCGGGGGGGAGGAGAGAGAACATAGCCCTGAGCTCAGCCCCTGCTCATTCAGAATTGCACACACCACACCACCCATGCTCTCGAAGGTGTTTGTCAGGGTGCAGGCTTGAACCTGCAACCCTGACCTTGGTAGGTAGGTAAGTTTCCCCACTGCTATAGGGTAGCTGGGCTTGCAGTTATGCTCCTCCTGTCTGCCTGGCGCCCTGCCCTGTTTGACTCCTCCCCTCCTGGACTCCTCATTGCTTCCTGGTAATATAAAAGGCCTGATGGGAACAGTTGCAAGCTGTGGGACATCAGCTCTTGACTGTGATCCTGTTGCGTGCGTCACCCTTTGTGCTCTTGGTCTACTCTCAGGCTTCCCTCTCCTTCTGCCCCTGATTTTCCCTCTTCCCACCTCTGCTTCTCTTGCCTCTTTGACTCCTGTTTACTGATACTTCTGCTTCCCTTGTCTCTGTGTCTCCTGTTCACCTCTTCCTTGTTCGCTGTCTCTTAGCCAGTTCTGTCTCCTTCTGCAGTCTGCTTTGTGTGGGGATTCCCCTCTCCCTTGCCAGGTCTAGGTTTCCCCACTCTGCTAGCTGTTCCTGCCTTTGGCCTTGCCCATGTTTATAGGACTATAGCCAGTTTCTCCTGTTGCCTTGTGTCTTTGGCCCCTGTTCCTGGTAGTTCCCTGTTGCTCCCTTTGTTCCCTGCTCTTCCCCTATCTTTGGTCTCATAGCCTTTGTTTATAGTTTCCCTTGGCTTCCCTGGTTCCTTGTTGCTTATGTTGCCCTATTCCTTGTTGTTCATGTTACGTTGGGTTCTAGTGTTCATGTAGTATGGTCACTGAACCCCTTGATCCTTGTTCCCCTTTGCTCCCATAGTCTTGGGTCCTAGTCTCTTGGCTCCTGTTTCCCCATTGCCCTCATAGCCTTGGCTTCTAGGCCCTTTGTCTCTGTTCCTCTTTTTTGCCTTTATTGCTCCGCAGTGCTCCTCTGGCTCTTGTTCCTAAGTCTCTGGACTCTTGTTTCCCCATTGCTTCCCTAGCATTGGTTCCTAGGCCCCTTGGCTCTTGTTCTCTATTTGTTTCCCAGTGCTGCCTTAGCTCTGGGTCTTTAGTATCTTGCCTCTGTCTCCCTATTGCCCTTCTTGCTTCCTTCTTTGCTTCCCCGTGCCTTCCTAGCTCTGGGTCTTTAGTAGGGGTGGGACATCAGGGCAAATACCGGGTACCGGTTTTTAAAAAACTGGCTTACCAGATTAATACCGGTTTACTAGTACCAGATCTTTTACATTGATTTCAATGGGGAACTGTGTCCTCATTAAAATCAATGGAAAAAAACAAAAACCTCCCCCCCCTCCCAGACTGTGCGAGTGGAAGGGGGGACACCCACCATTCCCAGCTTGGATTTAATTATTTTTTTCCTAAGTCCCCTAGTGCGCTGGGTTCCGGGCCGCCACCGGCAACCCAGAGCCAGCACCAGCAGCAGGTAAGTACCGGTACTGTACTGATCCCTGGGGTGGGGGATGGTTTAACACCCCCACCACCACAGGGATCACCCTACCTCCCCACCCAGGGATTTCTTAATGCCATTGCCATGCCTACCTTGAGCTCCAGGCGGCGGCGGTCCGGAGGCTTCTGGAAGTTCCCCGGAGGGCCTAGTAGCGTGCTGAAGCCGGCAGCCACAGCCAGCGCTGAAGCCGCCAGACCGCCGCCCGGAGCTCAAGGTAGGCGATCCTTGGGTGGGGAGGTAGGGTGATCCCTGGGGTGGGG
>QEPC01008366.1:2722621-2736801 GCA_003113815.1 Sphenodon punctatus | reverse complement strand
AAAAACTTTTTTGCTGGGGCTTTAAGTTTTTTTACATTGCAGCCATTTTTAAATGGCTGCAATGTAAAAAAAATCCGGTACCCCGGAATCCGGTACCCAGTCCGGATTACCGGGTCGAATCCGATAATGCCGGTACGCCCGGTACCGGCATTGTCGGATACCGGATTCTACCGGTTTCCCGCCCCTAGTGCTGAGTATTCGATCTCCAGGAGAATGAAGAACGGCTGAGAGGTTTCCTTGTTGCTCCCCTCTACCCGTCCCCCCTTCTACCTGTTTATGTTCCTTTCTGTTCCTTTGACCCCACAACCCTTCACAGTGTAGTCCCTTTTGGGTATCCACTCCTTGGTCCGTGCCCCTTTGTACCCCATCCCCTGACAATGTTTAGGGAAGGAGTGGGGGGTGTAATTCCAGGTGAGGGAAGGAAGGGTAGATACCAAGGACTGTAAGGAAGGGAGAAAGGGACCTAAGTCACACTACACAGGGGTACAGGGCCTGGGGCTGAACAAGAAGGCAAGAAGGGGGTGTACTACAACCATGCCGGCGCTCACTCCACCAAGTTCCTCCACAAGCACAGTCTTCAATCTCTCTATCACACTCACCCGATCACCATTCACCTCTCGACCATGTCCCCCCACACACACGCTACTTAGCTCTCACAATAATTCCTCTCAATTCTCTCCTCGCTGGGGGCCAGTCTCACAGCTGCGCTGATCACCGGCACTGCTGTGATGACTGCACTCCTCTCTTAAGGTTCTGGCTCCGCCCCCTTCAGCGCCCATATGCGCGGGGAACGTCTCACCGGACCTGCAGGCCCCGCCTCCCTGCCGTGCGGCACTGCGGGGGAATTCCCTACGTGTGCGTCCTGCCGCACTTCCGCTCTGTTCCTCCCACTGGGGACTCCCTCTGCTCTCCCTCCCTACCACGTGAGTCTGCTGTGCCCCTGCTTCCTGCAGAGCCGAAAACAGCTCCGACCGTAGCGGGACCTAATACGACCTATACCAGGAATTAGATCAGTGCCATTCGGCCCTGTTGATTCTATTGGATCTGTTGGCTGTTTTTGATACTGTTGATCATGAGATGTTGGTGACGCGCCTCTAGGACCGGGCAGGGGTGGGCGGCATGGTTCTTAACTGGTTCCACTCTTTCCTGGCCAGAAGAACTCAGCGAGTGGTACGTGAGGATTATTTTTCATCATACTAAGACTTCTCATGTGGAGTCCCGCAGAATTCTGTCTTGTTGCCTCTCCTGTTCAATGTGTATATGCAGCCGCTTGGCGAGGTGGTCAGGAGGTTTGGTGTGCGGTGTCATCAATATGCTGATCACACCCAGCTGTACTTCTTTTTCATCAGACCCAGGCCTGGCAGTCTCGGTGCTTACTGGGTGTCTGACAGTTGTGGGGGATTGGATGAGGGCAAATTGACTGAAGCTGAATCCCGACAAGATGGAGGTGATGCTGGTGGGTAAGGCGGCGGGGGTGACGGCCCCCATCATTGATGGGGTCTGTCTTCCACTTGTTCCCCAGGTATGGAGTCTGTGAGTGCTCCTTGATTTGCAGCTCTGCTTGGATGCTCAGGTGGAGGCTGTGGCAAGGAGTGCCTTTCGCCAGTTTCCATCTGGTGTGTCAGCTTCAACCGTATGTTTCGGACTCTGACCTGGTCACTGTCATCCATGCTTTCATCACCTCTGGGCTAGACTACTATAACGTGCTCTACGTGGGGCTACCCATGGTGACGGTTCAGAGACTGCAGCTGGTGCAGAATGCAGTGGCCCATCTCCTGGTGGGATTGGGCCCCCAGAAACATATTACACCGGTTCTTCGGTCACTGCACTGGCTGCCTATAGTCTTCCAGGCCTGATTCAAGGTGTTGGTGCTTGCCTATAAAGTCCTAAATGACCTTGGGACGACCTATCTGCGGGACTGTCTCACCCCCCGAGTCCTGGATCAGTCCCTGCGGTCATCAGGGAGTGCCCTCCTCGAGGTCCCCCGAGTTTTTGGGGGGGCCACGATTGGGAGGGCCTTCTCAGTGGCTGCTCCACGGCTGTGGAACTCCCTGCCATTAGAGGCCCATTTGGCCCCAGATCTCCCCTACTTTTGATGCAGTTGTAAAACTTGGCTGTTCCGCCTGACCTTTGGTGGGGAGGTTGGGGAGGGAGTGGATTAGGGTGGTGGGTGGTGAGGGATATTTTAATCCTCGCTATTATGTGTTGTTTTATTCTGTTTTAATTGTATGCCGCCCAGAGTTGCCTGTGGCAAGATGGGCGGGATAATAAAGTTTTTAATAAATAAAATAAAATAAAATAAATGATTAGAGACAGGTATCTGCCAAGGGGCTTACAATCCAGAGTAGACAAGGGAATGGAGAAAAGGGGAGAGACGCATAGGGAGAGACAGAGATAAAAAGAGAAGTTGCAGATACACACGGTTAGGGGTGGTTTTAAACGAGCAAGGCTTGGGAGATCTGTGACCGCTAAGTGGCACTGCTACAGAGCACCCACTCGGTGGGAGCGATTCTACTGGGTGGCTCCCAGTGTGGTTACCACAGCAGCTGCCTCCCACTGCCCCTGCCACAGACCATGGGGGAAGGCACACCAGGCTGGCCTTTGCAACTGACATGTTCCCGGGGTGAGTGCTGGGGAATCCGGGCTCCCCAGTGCTCCAAGCCAGTTCCTGTGACTTGCAAAGGCCGTGTCCCCCACCCATGGTGCCTATGAGTGGCGGACCAGTGCTGACTGCCGCAGTTCATATGGGCAGGTGCTCTGGTGGCTGCCAGTTGCCACGGAACTATTTGGCTCCGGATTTCTGAGCAGGGTTCCGTGAGTGGGTGTGGCATAGCTCACGGGATCCCGCCACACCACCTTCTGACAGGCGGTCAGATGATTGGCTCCTGGGTGGCCAGGCAGGGTAGCATTCTATTTAAAAACACCCAGGGATACATTCATGAAAGAGAAGTTGCAGGTGAACATGCTTTGCTTAACTACAAGGATAGGAGGAGGTTCCTGAAGGATGGGACAATATAAAGAGAAATGTAGGTGAGCAATCTATGAGGGTGAGGAGCTAGGGAAAGCCTGACAGAAGAAGCAGGTTTTTAGGAGGGATCTGATGGCCAGGAGGGAGGGGGCAGAGCATATGTGCTTGGGGAGGGAGTTTGTTTATTTTTATTTATTTTTCTATTTTTACCCCACCTCTCTCGCGAAAGCGACTCGAGGCATCTCAAATTCAAGAAATAAAAACACACAAATCCAATAAAAATAAGTAAAATACAAAACATATAAACAATAAATAACAATGCTAGATTATTAAAACCTACGCTGTGCATAAAACTCCACACACACCCCACAACCCAACTAAACCATTCCCCCTCGCATCAAACCCCCCCCCCAAAAAAAAACCCACGTCTGGTGGAAGAGCCAAGTCTTACAATTCCATCGGAAGGCGAGAAGGTCTGGGCTGAGGCAAACCTCCACTGGAGAGAATTCCAGAGTGATGGTGCAGCCGCCGAGAATGCCCTCCTGTCTGTCTGCACCCGCCAATAGCATGGGACTTCCAGGGGGGCACCACCGGACGACCGCAGGGGCCCAGGGAATGAGGCAATCGCTCAGATAAGCAGGGCTTGGCTGTGAAGGGCTTTAAAGGTTAACAGCAGCACCTTGAATCAGACCCAGAAGATAATAGGCAACCAGTGCAGGGCTCGGAGCACAGGTGTTATGTCCTCCCTGCGGCCCATCCCCGTAAGGAGACGGGCTGCCACATTCTGCACTAGCTGCAGCTTCCGAACCGTCACCCTGGATAGCCCCACGCAGAGTGCTTTGCAATAGTCTAGCCTCGTGATGACAAATGCATGGATGACAGTGGTGAGGTTGGCATTGAGACATATGGGCAGATTCCGGTTCCAGGCATAGGAAGCAGCATGGGTGAAACACATTAATACAGCTAAAGAAAATAATGGTGATAATATACAACCATGGATTATAAACAGTGGGTTTGTATTGTGTACAGGTGTTTATAAGAGCATAAGTGCCATACTGGAACAGACCAATGATCCAGCTAGCCCAGCATTCTGTCCCTGACAGTGGCCAACTTCATTTGCTTCAGAGAGGTTAAAAAAAAAACAGGGCATAATTGGGGGAATCCATTTCTGCTATTTCTTCACTCCAAGCCCCCAACAATGAGAGGTTTCATCCCCCAACCAACTTGACTAATAGCCATTGTAGCAGTGAAGCACTTAAATTCTGTGGAAATGACAGAGATGAAAGATTTCAAGTTTAGCATTTAATAAATTGCTCAACATCGGGTGTAGTCAGACATGATGCTAACCCCAGTTTAACCACACTTGAACATTTCTTATGCATGTTGCAGGGCTGTATTCACCCTCTGTCACGATCAGGTTCACAGCACAGTTCTCGACACTGAATTATTTTACATTCCCACCGGTGGTTTTTATAGTCACTAGCCCTTGGGGCTTGTGTCTTGAGTAGCTGTGGGGCAGAGCAGCTTTCATTTAAAAAAATTCAGACACAGAGTGTGGTCGTCATGTTTGTCCCAAATGACAGAGAGATGAAGTGGTTTGAATGATATCTTTTATTGGAAAGCTTGCTTATTATTTCCACCAACAGTTGGTCCAATAAAAGATATAATTCGAACCACTTTGTCTCTCCTTAAAAAAATTATAAGACTCTCTGTTATTGGCTTTCTCTTTAAAACTAAGTTTTCAGTCCTCATGGTTGTGAAGAAAAGCTTAAAGATCTGAAGATGCAAATACTGTGGGTGCCCTGAAGACTTGGAGACCATGAGGCTCATAAAAAGGATCCCAACATTAGGTGGGTTTTTTAACGGAAAAAAAGAAGACAAAAATCTCATGATTTTTAAGCTAATTGCATTTTTAAGGCATTTAGTGCCGGTGCTAACATTTAGTGCTGGTACAAATCCAATGAAAGTGAACGGGACTTGTGCAGCGCTAAATGCCCCAAGAACTGAAATGCTTGCTGACAACTGTATAGGTAAGTGATTGCCTTAATATGGTGGAAAGGGGAAAATAACAGTTCTCTCTCTCTGTCTCTGATTTACACACACACTCTCATATACCTTCCCTTATACACTTTCTCTCACACACACACACACACACACACACACTCTCTCCCTCTCTCACAAACACTCACTCACACTGTGTGTTTTTAGACAAGCATCTCCCCACCCACCATGCATGTTGCAGGGCTGCATTGGTCCCCTATGCAGCCCTGAAACATGCATGATAATGCCTTCTATTGGAAAGGTGGCATATCATTTTGAATAAATAAAATATTTTTATTTGAAAAAGCATTTGGCAAGCGAGGATAGGGGTGGGGTAGGTTTTGGGGGTAGGGTTGTGGAGGTGGGGGAGAGTTTGGGGGAAGTGGGAGAGGGGAGAGTTTGGGGGAAGGGTGGAAGTTTTTATTATTTGAGTTTTACTGTTGTTATTTTATGAATTGTGAGCCGCCCTGAGCCTCTGTGGGAAGGGTGGCGTATAAATCCAAATTAAATAAATAAATAATGGGTGGGTGAAGGCGCTTTCTAAAAACACCTTCTTTCTCATACACTCTAACACTTACACGTTCTGGGTGAAATCAAATGAGGCAATTGTCACGGGGAGGGGGTGATTTAGGGTAAGGATTCGAAAGGGGGATGACACTTGCCCACAAGCTCTCTCCTATGCTCCCCGGGGGGAAAAGCCCCCCGCCGGGTTCCCTGGGAATGCTCACAGGTGAACTTTTGCCCGTCAGGATAATAGTTGGCCCTTGAAATCCGCAAGGGATTAGGCCTATCTCATCATAGGGCGCCGGATCACCTCCTCTCTCCTCCTCTCCTCCCTCCCTCCTTGCAGACACCCCTCAAACAGTCCACAGGAAAAGGGGAAGAAGTGCACACAGTGGGGGAATTCAGGGACAGGGTTCCAGGGGCAAAGGGATGGGGGGAAGCCCAATCCTCACAGGAGGGGAAGGGGGCAGGGGACCCCGAGGAGGGGAAGGCTGACTCACTCCCTTTCTGCCCCAGCAATCCACACGTAGCACACTTATCCGGGGGGGCAGGCTCTCACTCTCCAGCACTCACCCTCCGAAGCACGTCGCACAGGCTTTCCAGGAAAAGGGAAGGGGAAGCAAGCAAGTTCGCACAAGCACCAGCTCAGGATTCTCCTTCTCAGTCACAGGGGGGCCAGTCTAACAGATCACCGGCGCTGTGTCCCAAGCAGCGTCAGCGTTTAAAGCAGAGGCCACGGCCCCCCTGACGCACCTGAAGCCGCGCTGAGCGACGGCGTGCTGGGAGCCCCGCCCCTGCGCTCTGTGGAGCATCCGGGAGCGGAGGGGCTTGTTGTGGTTGCTGCTGGGCTGCCGTTGCTTCCGGGGTTGTCAAGGTGGGTGGACTCTGTTGTCTGAGCGCCGGGTCTGCTGTCAGGTGCTCCTGTCGCGGAGCTTGTTGACGGGGCTGGCGGGCAGTGCAGCAAGGTCTGGGGGCGAATCCTGACAGCAATAGGCCGCTGGAGTCTATGTTCGGTCCATGCAGCTCCCAGCCAGCCACCACTCACGCGTTTAGCGAGTCCATCCTCGTAAACAGGCAGCCCGCCCTAATAATCTCCCTCCCTGCCTATCAGCTGAGATGTGGCTGAAGGGGAGGGAGATCCCTGACCCCCTCGCAGCTGAGAGGTGGTTGCGAGGTCGAAGGAAGGGAGATAGATTGCTACCGCTCCCGCCTCAGCTGGCCTGGTGTGCTAGGTGGGACTCCATATGCTTGCAGACCTGGATTCAGGAGAGGTTGTGGGCAAAGCTAACTGACGAGATGCGGACACACGGGTGCCCATTAGCCCTGATTGGCCCACATGGCGAGCCCACGGTGTCCCCGGACACTTCTGCGAGTGGCAGCTTCATAGTGACCAGGTGCAGGTCATGTGACAGATACCTAATAGACAGGCACGCAAGAACATGCCTGGTGAAGGCTAATGTGTGTTATTGTCTTATTTGAAAACACCCTCTCATACACACTCACACACAATTCCTCTCTCATACAGACACACAAACGCAGTCTCACCGTGCTTTTAGACAAGCGCCTAAACACAGTTTTTAGACAAGCGCCTACACCCCCCCATGTTTTAGACAAGCGCCTACACACACACACACACACACTGCTTTTACACAAGTACCTACACACACACACTATGTTTTTAGACAAGCGCCTACACCCCCCTCCTGTTTTTAGACAAGCGCCTACACACACAAACACACCCCGTTTTTAGACAAGCGCCTACACCCCTGTGTTTTAGACAAGCTCCTACACACACTGTTTTTAGACAAGCGCCTACACCCNTGAAGGGAGGGGGCAAGGCGGATGTGGACAGGGAGGAAGTTCCAGGCATGGGGGGGGGGCAGGCTCTCACTCTCCAGCACTCACCCTCCGAAGCACGTCACACAGGCTTTCCAGGAAAAGGGAAGGGGAAGCAAGCAAGTTTGCACAAGCACCAGCTCAGGATTCTCCTTCTCAGTCACAGGGGGGCCAGTCTAACAGATCACCGGCGCTGTGTCCCAAGCAGCGCCGGCGTTTAAAGCAGAGGCCACGCCCCCTGACGCGCCTGAAGCCGCGCTGAGCGACGGCGTGCTGGGAGCCCCGCCCCTGCGCTCTGTGGAGCATCCGGGAGCGGAGGGGCTTGTGGTTGTTGCTGGGCTGCCGTCGCTTCCGGGGTTGTCAAGGTGGGTGGACTCTGTTGTCTGAGCGCCGGGTCTGCTGTCAGGTGCTCCTGTCGTGGAGCTTGTTGTCGGGGCTGCCGGCGGCACGGCAAGGTCTGGGGGCGAATCCTGACAGTACCCCCCCCGCGAGCCCCCCGCCCAAGGGTCCAAGAAGTCCCAGGTTTCTCGGGGTGACGGCAGTGGAAGAGGCGAGTAAGATGGGGTGCGGATACGCAAGTGGCTGGTTCCCATGAGCGGTCCTCAGGGCCGTATCCCACCCAGTCCAAGAGATAATGCAGACGTCCCCGAAGATATTTGGAGTCTAAGACGGCGCGAACCTCATACTCCACATTGGTAGGAGGTTCCGTTGCTTCTAAGGGTAGAGGTGTGGAGGTTTTTGCTGGCACTGGGGCCTTTTTTAGGAGGGAAACATGTACCATAGGGTGTATCCAAAGTCGAGGGGGAAGCTGAAGTTGGAAGGTCACTTCATTGATCTGCTGCTGTATGGGGAAAGGCCCGATAAATCGGTCATCTAGTTTGCGTGAGGTCGTGTGGAGGGGTAATGACGGCGATCTAACCAAACATAACCCCCCGGTTGGAGGGGTTCGGTTGTTCTGCGGTGTTGATCCGCATACTGTTTGTATCGTTGGCGAGAGGCGAGTAAGGTAATATCGGCCTGATGTTGGACTTGATGTAGATGTTGGAGAAGACTTCCAGCGGCAGGGACTCGTATTGGTGTAAGGTCCGGAGTGCATTTCTGCGGATGGTACCCATAGGAAATATAAAAGGGAGAGTTTCCAATGGAGGCATTCGGTGCATTGTTATGTGCAAATTCCGTTAGGGGGAGCCACATGTACCAATCGTCTTGAAGATAGTTTATATAACAACGCAGATAATGTTCGAAATCCTGATTGACACGTTCCACTTGACCATTGGCCTGTGGATGGTAAGCGGTGGTGGGGCTTAATTGTACTTGCAAGGCCTTAAAAAATGCTCGCCAGAAGTGGGAAACAAATTGAGACCCTCTATCACTGATAATTTCCCGTGGCCATCCATGCAATCGTACCACATGGTGGATAAAGAGCAAGGCCGTGCGTTGTGCCATGGGGAGCTTTTTGCAGGCAATAAAGTGGGCCATCTTCGTAAAGTGGTCGACCACCACGCATATCGTGGTGTATCCTCAAGACGGGGGAAGATCCACTATGAAGTCTATACCGACTCTTTGCCATGGACCTTGCGGGGGTTCAGTAATCTGTAGTAACCCCTGAGGGGCTTGCCTTGGGACTTTTGTATGAGCGCACACAGTGCAGTTCTTTACGTATTGACGAACATCTTGAGTAAGTGCTGGCCACCAAAAGGAGCGGTGGATTAACTGCAGTGTTCGGTCCCTACCCGGGTGACCTGCTAAGGGGGCATCATGATGTGCCCAGAGAACCTGGGCTTGGCAGGAGGGGGGAACCACTATGCGCCCTTGTCGCCGAAGCAGCCCTTGGTCCATTACATAGCTGGAGTCAGTAGTGGGTAAGAGTTCTTGCCTTGTGGCCCGGGTTAATTGTTCCGAGGTTATCTGAGTCATGGCGAAGACCTTGGCTTCAAGAATTGTCCCTCTTGGGGTTTTGCCTTCATTTGTGATGTCGTGGTATCGGGACAAGGCGTCAGCGAGAGTATTAAGTTTCCCAGGGCGATAGCGGATGATAAAGGAAAAGCGAGCAAAAAATAAAGCCCACCGTGCATGTCTAGCATTTGTAATGTGGACAGTTTGTAAGGTTAGGTTCTTGTGGTCCGTTATGATCGTAACAGGATATCGAGCTCCTTCTAGATAATGCCGCCACGTTTCAAAAGCTACTTTAATAGTCAATAGTTCTCGGTCTAGAATAGTATAGTTTTGCTCGGCAGGGGTAAGCTGCCGGGAATAATAGGCGCAGGGTAGTCCGGGTCCTTCGGGGTTAGGGGGTTGTAATAACACTGCCCCCATGGCTCGATTGGAAGCATCTGCCTCTACTTGAAAGGGTTTGTCGAAATCGGGGTGCCGGAGCAAGCGGGCGGACATGAAGGCTTGTTTCAGACAAGTGAAGCTCCGAACTCCAACTCCGTGTGGGGTTGTTGCTCCGAACCCCACACGAATTCCTGATGTTTCTTCAAGAGTTGCGTTAATGGGGTGGTTAATTTGGCGTAGTGCGGGATGTATTGGCGGTAATAATTAACACTTCCCAAGAACCGCTGGAGAGGTTTTACCGCCTTGGGAGGAGGCCAGCAGTGAATAGCTTCCACCTTACCTGGATCCATCTCGACCCCTGTTGGGGAGATAATGAACCCCAAGAAGGCCACTGAGGTAAGGTGGAAGGCACATTTTTCCAATTTGCAGAATAGCTTGTGAGTGCAAAGCCATTGGAGGACGCGCTGAACATGGAGAATATACTGTTCTAGCGTGGTTGAGTAAATTAGAATGTCGTCAAGGTATGCAATCATGAAAATATCCAGAAGGTCTAGAAAGATGTCATTTATAAAATGCTGGAAGGCGGCCGGAGCGTTGGCCTTACTAGATATTCGGCATTACTAGATATTCAAAATGTCCGTAGCGTGTGCAGAATGCAGTCTTCCACTCGTCCCCCTGGCGCACTCGGAGGAGGTTATATGCCCCCCGAAGGTCGAGCTTGGTAAAGACCCTAGCCCCCTGCAGACGGTTGAGCAACTCCGGAATTAATGGAAGGGGATACCGGTTCTTGACCGTCACACTGTTGAGCCCCCGATAGTCCACGCAGGGACGAAGTCCTCCGTCTTTCTTCGGCACAAAAAATATCGGAGCCCCCGCAGGGGAACAAGAATGTCGAATGAACACGTTGCGTAGGGCCTCATCGAGGTAGTGACGAAGGGTTTCTAGTTCGGGTGCAGATAGTGCATAGATCCGCCCGAATGGAGGCTCTGCCCCTGGCTGTAAATCAATGGGGCAACCATACGGCCGGTGTGGCGGTAGGGTGGAAGCAGACTGTTCATCAAAAACATCTCTGATGGCTTGGTACTCAACGGGAAGCGCTACAACCGTTTGATCTGCAGGGGTTGGAGTTGTGGCTACTAGAAGTTGGTTTGGGGGAGCCTGGAGGCACTGGAGCTGACAATGTTCGGAGTTCAGTTGAATTCGAGTTTGGGCCCACCCTATTCGAGGGTCATGTTTGCGTAACCAGGGGAGCCCCAATACCACAGGGAACAAGGGCATACATCCCACATCAAAAGCTAAAAGTTCGTGATGGGCAGCAATAGCACATCGCAGCGGCTTGGTCTGGGCAGTGATGGGCCCCGAGGTCAGGGGGGATCCGTCAATGGTGTGTACTGGCTCCGGTAGGGGCTTAGGGTCGGTAGCGATTCCATACGTGGCCACTAGGGTCAGGTCCATAAAGTTACTCGACGCCCCAGAGTCAAGGAGGGCCCAGGCAATAAGAGAGCGCCGGGGTGACAGGAGAATTGTCAGGGGCACCCGGAAGTGGGAACTCTTTACCGGTAAGGTCAGGGAATTAACGGTCACGGCCGGGGGTTTCCCTGGGTGCCTCGGCCGCCGGCGTTTCCCGACTGCCTGGGTTGCCCCCCTAGGGCCGGGCAGGAATTGATGAAGTGGGTAGGGTCCCCACAATAAAAGCATGCCCGAGATCTCAGTCGTATCTCGCATCTCCATAGCCAGTGACTGTACCACCCGCACCAATTCCTCTAATTGGCTGCCTATATCCATATCTAGAGGGGGGAACTCCTTCTCAAACGAGAAGGCTATTGTGCCGGTGATACTGTCATGGGGAGGGGGTGATTTAGGGTAAGGATTCGAAAGAGGGATGACACTTGCCCACAAGCTCTCTCCTATGCTCTCTGGGGGGAAAAGCCCCCCGCCGGGTTCCCTGGGAATGCTCACAGGTGAACTTTTGCCCATCAGGATAATAGTTGGCCCTTGAAATCCGCAAGGGATTAGGCCTATCTCATCATAGGGCGGCGAATCACCTGTGCTGTGCACTCCTCCTCTCCTACCTCCCTCCTTGCAGACACCCCTCAAACAATCCACAGGAAAAGGGGAAGAAGTGCACACAGTGGGGGAATTCAGGGACAGGGTTCCAGGGGCAAAGGGATGGGGGGAAGCCCAATCCTCACAGGAGGGGAAGGGGGCAGGGGACCCCGAGGAGGGGAAGGCTGACTCACTCCCTTTCTGCCCCAGCAATCCACACGTAGCACACTTATCCGGGGGGGCAGGCTCTCACTCTCCAGCACTCACCCTCCGAAGCACGTCGCACAGGCTTTCCAGGAAAAGGGAAGGGGAAGCAAGCAAGTTCGCACAAGCACCAGCTCAGGATTCTCCTTCTCAGTCACAGGGGGGCCAGTCTAACAGATCACCGGCGCTGTGTCCCAAGCAGCGTCAGCGTTTAAAGCAGAGGCCACGCCCCCTGACGCGCCTGAAGCCGCGCTGAGCGACGGCGTGCTGGGAGCCCCGCCCCTGCGCTCTGTGGAGCATCCGGGAGCGGAGGGGCTTGTGGTTGTTGCTGGGCTGCCGTCGCTTCCGGGGTTGTCAAGGTGGGTGGACTCTGTTGTCTGAGCGCCGGGTCTGCTGTCAGGTGCTCCTGTCGTGGAGCTTGTTGTCGGGGCTGCCGGCGGCACGGCAAGGTCTGGGGGCGAATCCTGACAGTACCCCCCCCGCGAGCCCCCCGCCCAAGGGTCCAAGAAGTCCCAGGTTTCTCGGGGTGACGGCAGTGGAAGAGGCGAGTAAGATGGGGTGCGGATACGCAAGTGGCTGGTTCCCATGAGCGGTCCTCAGGGCCGTATCCCACCCAGTCCAAGAGATAATGCAGACGTCCCCGAAGATATTTGGAGTCTAAGACGGCGCGAACCTCATACTCCACATTGGTAGGAGGTTCCGTTGCTTCTAAGGGTAGAGGTGTGGAGGTTTTTGCTGGCACTGGGGCCTTTTTTAGGAGGGAAACATGTACCATAGGGTGTATCCAAAGTCGAGGGGGAAGCTGAAGTTGGAAGGTCACTTCATTGATCTGCTGCTGTATGGGGAAAGGCCCGATAAATCGGTCATCTAGTTTGCGTGAGGTCGTGTGGAGGGGTAATGACGGCGATCTAACCAAACATAACCCCCCGGTTGGAGGGGTTCGGTTGTTCTGCGGTGTTGATCCGCATACTGTTTGTATCGTTGGCGAGAGGCGAGTAAGGTAATATCGGCCTGATGTTGGACTTGATGTAGATGTTGGAGAAGACTTCCAGCGGCAGGGACTCGTATTGGTGTAAGGTCCGGAGTGCATTTCTGCGGATGGTACCCATAGGAAATATAAAAGGGAGAGTTTCCAATGGAGGCATTCGGTGCATTGTTATGTGCAAATTCCGTGAGGGGGAGCCACATGTACCAATCGTCTTGAAGATAGTTTATATAACAACGCAGATAATGTTCGAAATCCTGATTGACACGTTCCACTTGACCATTGGCCTGTGGATGGTAAGCGGTGGTGGGGCTTAATTGTACTTGCAAGGCCTTAAAAAATGCTCGCCAGAAATGGGAAACAAATTGAGACCCTCTATCACTGATAATTTCCCGTGGCCATCCATGCAATCGTACCACATGGTGGATAAAGAGCAAGGCCGTGCGTTGTGCCATGGGGAGCTTTTTGCAGGCAATAAAGTGGGCCATCTTCGTAAAGTGGTCGACCACCACGCATATCGTGGTGTATCCTCAAGACGGGGGAAGATCCACTATGAAGTCTATACCGACTCTTTGCCATGGACCTTGCGGGGGTTCAGTAATCTGTAGTAACCCCTGAGGGGCTTGCCTTGGGACTTTTGTATGAGCGCACACAGTGCAGTTCTTTACGTATTGACGAACATCTTGAGTAAGTGCTGGCCACCAAAAGGAGCGGTGGATTAACTGCAGTGTTCGGTCCCTACCCGGGTGACCTGCTAAGGGGGCATCATGATGTGCCCAGAGAACCTGGGCTTGGCAGGAGGGGGGAACCACTATGCGCCCTTGTCGCCGAAGCAGCCCTTGGTCCATTACATAGCTGGAGTCAGTAGTGGGTAAGAGTTCTTGCCTTGTGGCCCGGGTTAATTGTTCCGAGGTTATCTGAGTCATGGCGAAGACCTTGGCTTCAAGAATTGTCCCTCTTGGGGTTTTGCCTTCATTTGTGATGTCGTGGTATCGGGACAAGGCGTCAGCGAGAGTATTAAGTTTCCCAGGGCGATAGCGGATGATAAAGGAAAAGCGAGCAAAAAATAAAGCCCACCGTGCATGTCTAGCATTTGTAATGTGGACAGTTTGTAAGGTTAGGTTCTTGTGGTCCGTTATGATCGTAACAGGATATCGAGCTCCTTCTAGATAATGCCGCCACGTTTCAAAAGCTACTTTAATAGTCAATAGTTCTCGGTCTAGAATAGTATAGTTTTGCTCGGCAGGGGTAAGCTGCCGGGAATAATAGGCGCAGGGTAGTCCGGGTCCTTCGGGGTTAGGGGGTTGTAATAACACTGCC
>QEPC01008366.1:2630650-2721949 GCA_003113815.1 Sphenodon punctatus | reverse complement strand
CCCCCCCCCCGGAAAAGGTTCCCCACTTCTGGCTTAAACAATACAACCCCCCACCCCGCAAGCACTCAGCTGTCTGTCATTTGGAGTTGGGTGTCAGTGAACTCCAATCCTCCCACACACTTTCTGGGGTCTCCTTGCCTTGGTCCGGCTTGTGTTTCCTTGCCTTTAGTTCCTATCTGAGTCCCAGGACCACTGCTGTCAGGGAGAGCTTTGGACACAACCCCCCAAAGCTGAAACTGGCTTGGGGGGGGGGGGTAGACTGGGAAAGCTCTGATCATGGATGGGGAACCTGTTGACTCAAGGGCAAATCCAGCCCCTGACTGTTTATTATTTGGTTCTTTTCCACTTCCTGGCTCTGGCCCCTGGGTTCAGTCCCTATCCCTACCTGCATGCACCGAAGGAGGTATTCACTCCGGGAAAGGGGATGGATTCAAATCCTAGATCCATGACTTGGGCCCTCCCCATCCTGAACATATTCCATTGGCACCCCTACCCCCTATCTAGCCTGTGGAGTTTGTACTCATTTCCAGAGTGGTTGATGGGGGGGTGGGGGGTGGTTTACAAACCCCACCCTGCAGTCATAGGAACTGGAAATCCCAGAAGCACATTCTCTCTTCAGATTCTCTCCCAGGGGGCACAGCTAAGACCAGACATCTTAAAGAGCTCATTTAGTCATCTGGAAAATAAGGAGTTATTTAAAAACCTGTCTGGCATTTAGTACACCATCTTGGAAATCTTGCTGCCTCCATGGAGGCTTGGCTCTCGAAAACTGGGCCCTTGGAGGCCTATTGAAAGAGGTGATAAAACACCCCAAACTTCCACTGCTTCTCAAAAAACAACCCCTTTATGTCCCTCAGGATAGAATGAAGCCTTAAGGCAGAGAAACAAGCACCTGAAACTCCACTTTGCTGCTTGCGTTAATGTTAAACTTTAAACTTTGGACCATCCTTGATTGCCTTTCCATAGGCTAGGCTGGGCTGCTGTGCTTTTAGTAATTGAAGACATTTAATAAGTGGTATCTGCAGTAATAGATGGTTTGCATTAGATGGCACTCTAGTCTTGGATAAGAGTCTTCTCTTATCTTGCTTAAATGATCAACTGGTACTATTTTATGTAGAAATAAAAATGCAGTTGCTTTAGAATGAATTGCATCAAGTTGAACTCTGTGGAGAGTGAAGCACAAGCGTTTTCACATTAATGTTGTGTATGACATGTTGCCTGTGTTACAGGTGCTGTTTTCCCATCCCATAAAACTCTGACAAAAAAATGATAGAAAAAAAATCCTAATTCCTCCCATCATATTCATGTGGGCTGTGCCTACTCAGAGCCCCAGTACCTTCAAGGGGCTGCAAATTCAGTACCCGTGAGTCTTAAATTGGCACATTCTGTAATATAAACCAGAATCAAATATGTGTTGAGTGTTCCCAGATCTGTATATATAAGCTTCGTTTATTAGCCAGGCTGAAGTGGGGTTCTTTCCAGTCGCTTTTTTAAAGTTGTTGTTTTTCCCACTTGTGCTAAATAAGTTTCATTGCCTTTTTAAATGGATAAAAATATATCCAGGATATTACGTTCTTAAGTATTTTATGTCTGATTTGCTGCTTGTAAAACCTGTCGCCAAGCCATTAGTACCTTGGGAATCAAACCAGAGATCGTCCCCTTTGAAGGTTGTTTCTTTACAGTAGCGGTCCCTTGGCAAGGTTTAATAATTTAAGCACAGTAAAGTATAATTGTCAGATTTTAATGGCTAGAGATTGTAAATGAATACTTCTAGCAGAAAAGATATACTTCATCTTTGTAACTCGGGAGCCTTTAAGACACAAATTTCAGCTATGTTCAGGTTAAGAATTTCCTTTTTTAAAATTTGATTTAAGGAGCATCTTGACAAAAAAACATTTTTCTAATTTTCCCTTTTGCTATCCCCTTCCTCCTCACGGATGTGATTTGATATATTTTAATTTTGGAGCCACGTTACCTTCTGGCCTCTTGAGATAAAATGTATAGCCCTAAAATAAATCGCAGCCCTATGTTTAGAACAAGAACTTTGTAGCAGGAATTATGGATCATAATTGTTGTTTGTGTAATAAAACAGAAACAAAGGCAACACTTGACATGCTTGAATGCTGCACTTTCTGACATTGTGAAAGGAGGTCAGAGAAAAGAGGTAAAGGACTAGGCCCTGATCCATACATTCCTTCTTGGCAAAGTCTTGTTGAACTCCGTGCTACTGAGTGGTTGGTTCAAGGCACAAATAAGGGCCCCACACGAGCTGAGAGAACCTGACAGAAGCAGCGCTTTGTGAAATCTGCAGAAAAATGCAACCTAGTCAAGAATATTTTGAGACTGCACCGAGATGGTTGATGAATGGAAATCTGAGGAAGTTCTTGTATATGCAAAAGTGAAGCATATGCATAAGTGATGATTCTAACTTTAGAGACATAACGGAGTTATGGGGGAAAGTAAAGAATTTTATTTTTGTCTAAATCCAACTGGATGAAGAGAATGGAATTCCTGAGTCACGGAGGGCGAGGCGGTCCCTGAGGTATCCAGGTCCAAGACCGTACAGGGCCTTATAGATCATTGTCAACACCTTGAACCTGGCTCGGCCCATTACAGGCAGCCAGTGCAGCGGACGGAGCACCGGTGTTAGGTGCTCTCATCGACCTGTCCCTGTTAGGAGACGGGCCGCCGCATTCTGCACCAGCTGCAATCTCTGGGCCAGCGTCCAGGAAAGCCCCACGTAGAGTGCGTTACAGTAGTCCAGCCTCGAGGTGATGAAGGCATGGATCAAAGTGGCTAGGTCAGGTCTGGAGATACACGGGTGCAGCCTCCGCACCAGATACAGCTCGGAAAGCCGCCTTTGCCACCACATCCACCTGCTGATCTAGACGGAGACCTGCGTCCAATAATACCCCCAGACTCCGAACCTGCTGAGCCACGGAGGGGCTCACCCCCTCCACAAGAGGGGGCACCACCTCCTCTGCCCGGCCCACCATCATCATCTCCATCTTATCGGGATTGAGCTTCAGTCTGCTCTGCCATAACCAACTCGCCATGGCCTCCAAACGCTGAGATAGGACGGAGACGACAGGGCCTGGGTCAGCTGAAAAAGAGAGGCAAAGCTGGGTATCATCAGCGTATTGGTGGCAACGCACACCAAACCCTCTTACGATCTCCCCCTAGGGCTGCATATATACATTCAATAATAAAGGAGACAAGATTGAACCTTGCGGAACGCCACAGTCCAGGGCCTGGGGGCTAGATGTTTCTGCTCCCAAGACAACTCGCTGGGTCCTCCCCGAGAGAAATGACTGGAACCAACCAAGGGTGGTCCCATCCAGACCCCCCAGGTCACACAACTGTCTCAACAGCAGCCCATGATCCACTGTATCAAATGTGGCCGAGAGATCTAGCAGGACCAGTAATGTCGAACATCCTGCGTCCATCTCCCGGCAGAGATCATCTACCAAGGCCACCAACGCCGTCTCTGTACCATGGCCAGGCTGAAACCCTGATTCAAAGGGTTTATCAACTTCATCTGGTGAAAAGGCTGCACCCTCCCTTCCCCCCCCCCCCCCATTTGGATGTGGTCATGGTTGTCCATGCCTCGAGGCTAGATTATTGCAATGCGCTCTATGAGGGGCTCCCCTTGATGACTATTTTGAAGTTACAGCTGGTGCAGAATGACCTCCAGAATATGCTCAGGCCTGGATTCTGGTGGACTTCCAGTGGGAGGGAGTTCCACAACTCTAGGATTGAGTTTAAGATTGCACTGCTGGTTTTCAGGGTGCTGAACGGTTATAGGTATTCGCTATATTCGAGGCCTCCTCTTGGAGCCTCACACTGATAGGTTTCTGCATTCAAAAGCCACCCACTGTTTGGGGATCACACCGTTGTATCTTAAGCTGGCAGGCGATCGAGCCTTTGCTGTGGTGGGCCCCTAAGGCTGCTTTTAAACGAGGAGCGCTGAAGCGCCTCCTCAACGCCGCATTAAAGAAAAGCTGGCGGAAGTGACGTTCTCCCTGTTGCCGGCGGCAGCTGGAGACACAGGGCTTTGGAGCAGCGCATTCTTAAGACTTCAATTATCTGGCTTAAGAACGCGCCGCTCCAAAGCCCCGTGTCTCCAGCCGCCGCCGGCAATGGGGAGAACGTCACTTCCGGCGGCTTTCCTTTAAGGCGGCGTTGAGGAGGCGCTTCAGCGCTCCTCGTTTAAAAGCAGCCTCAGTGTGGAACTCCCTCCCTCTGGATGTCCATCTTAGTTCCTCCGTCCTTACCTTTAAAAACTCATTTGTTCTCTAGGTGTTTTTATGATCCTCTGTAGGTTTCCCTTAATGTACTCTGTCCTCCCTTCCTCTTTACCGTCTTGTTAATTGTTTTGATTTTGTATTGTTTTGGTTTTACATTTTTATTACTGTAAAGCTCTGAGTGCCATTTAAAGACAGATGCTACAGATATATAATTATTATTGTTATTACCGTGATGGAGCATGATAGGAGAGGCAGTCTTTCAGATATATGGGGCCCAGGCTGTTTAGGCCTTTAAAAGGTCATTTTGTGCCCATTGCATTGCAAACAACATCTACAGCAAACTCTTCATGGCACTTAGCACCATCGCTAGCCATGCTGGAGGGAATGGAACTCGTGGCACTGAAGGTCTTGAGGATTGTGCTGCTTGGTATGTTTCAATACAAAAGACCTTCCTGCTAGGGCAGTCAAATCTCTGGAAGAGGAAGTTTGAACAGAGCAGAGTATCTGTCACCTAAAACGTAAAGCTTTCTGATGGATGGACCTTAAAAACAGAGTCCTGAGACTGTTACACTGTCTTTGTAGTTTACCCCAGTTGGGGTAGAACTCTAAAAATGGCCCATGTAGGGGGAAGACAGACATAATGCTAATTCCACTTTAACTCCACTTTAACATTTCTTATGCATGTTGCAGGGCTTCATAGGACACCAATACAGCCCTGCAACATGCATAAGAAATGTTAAAGCGGTGTTAAAGTAGAGTTAGCGTCATGTCTGTTTTCACCTGTAGTGTTTGGTCGATTAATAGTAATGCTCTGCTAAACAGTGTGCAGGTTCTCAGTGATTTATATGCATAGATTAACCAGCCATATTTCCCATCTGCTTCTGTTTCTGTTCTATTATGCAAATAAATAGCAGCGGGGTTTTTTTAGGCACTCTCTCTCTAAGGGTTGCTATTGTCACCAAAAATAACATAACTTACATCTGGTCACTGTAGATAAAATTAGATTCATGAGTTTTGCGTGGGCTGATGATACTTTTGCCTCAAATTTGGCTAATGGGCTGTTCTGGAGAATTAAATAGGTAGTGAAATGTTCTCAGGTCAGTCCGCTAGGCTCTAAAGTTTTTAGAATGGGTTTAGAAAAGTTTAGTAACTAGCAAAAAATGGAGGAATGAGCAAATGTTTAACTAGCTGTAATTGTCCCTCCCTCAACCCAGCTACACCTGAAATTTCAATTGACTGTAAAAGGAACTGTTTTGGAGTTCTGCTGTGTGTCCAGCCTTTACATTTACACATTTTAGTCTTGCCATTGCCCTCAATCTTAGCAGAGCAACCAACAAATAAATGTGGGGACTGGTCTTCTGCATCCATTTTGTGGGTCCTGAGCAGTGATCTCAAGCACCGTTAAATATGATTTCTTTCACCTACCACAGGGGATGAAATTTATAAATCGAAACGCAGGTCGACTTACACAGGTCTGCTTTGGAAACAGTCGTCACTGCAGTAGCCTTGGGTTTGTGGCATTGAATTGCCAGACTTGGTAACAATTCCCCAGTGTAAACGACAAGAGACTAGGAAACACTGACTTGTTTACCAGATAGTGGTCCCGTGAAAGGCTTGGATCATGGTTCATTATCGTAGCCTGCAATTTCAAGCCACTTACATAATCTCATTGATTTCAAAACAGTTTCTACATGCACATTAGTGTATGACTAAGGCTGTTTATACAGAAATATTTTTTTTCTGCAAAGTAGTTAAACTGCAGTAGTGTCTACTGCTCAGTACTGTGTGTACGTGAAGTGATTCATTTCCCTTGCAGTGATATGGCCTACGTCTTTCTACCAAGGACGATTCGTACGATATGGCTTTCATTGGAATTAAAGAGGCAGAGTTAGGCATGATCAACAATGATGCAGTTAATCTGGAGCAAAGTTATATTGGTGACAACTGGGCATTAATTCCATAGCAAGCAAAAAAACTATTTCAGAGTGGAGTGTAGCCGTGAACGTACGCAAACTTCGACTGTGGAGTAACTTAAGAATGGGTGCTTTTAGATGGACTGCACCCATACCTCTGCTCTGTCTAACCTCCGGGTGGACCGTCCATTTAAAGCAGGCACCCCCTGCTACAGGCCAGCTCTGCTTACAGTGCTCTGGAGCACCAGAAGTGCAGAGGGCTGCCCAAACCCAGAGCACCAGCTGGGGGGCAGAGCAGCGGTTCATCTACTCGGTGGACGAACAACTGCAACTCGGCTTCAGGCTGGGGGTTGCCCTGGCAACAGCCATAGAGCTACAGGTGGCAGCCAGCTGATCTGCCCGCAGCTCTGTGGTGTGCGGGAGGGGAGACGGTGCGGCTGACTGGGCCCCAGCAGCTGCTGGGTCCGTTGAAGCCCAGCATTGTCGGGCTGCACACAGGAAATGCGTGGCTGGCTGGCTAAAGACACCCAAAGTAAAAACTGCCATTTACCGGCTCCATGTAGCCCAACGGTCTGTCTCTCACAGTGGCCAGCCTCAGTTGCCTTAGGGGAATATGCAACGGGTTACAATGGGGAATTCCATTTCCTACCATACTCCCGCAGCTCCTGACAATCAAGGGTCTCCGTCCCCCTGACTAACCTAACTAGCAGCCCTTTATTGACCTGGCCTCCATATATTCATCCAATCCCTTTTTGAAGCCAGTTATGCTACTGGCCTGCACAATATCCTCTGGCAATGAGTTCCAAAGATTTATTGTGCATTATTGATTTTTGTTTACTCTGCAGCTACCAGGACACAATAATTTGTCAAGGGAGGTTGTAGAGGCCCCATCCTTGGAGGCTTTTAAAAATAGCTTGGTTAGACCTCTCCCGGGAATAGTAGAGGTATGTGGATCCTTGTAATGGCAGGGGAGTGGATAACGCCTGGGGTTCCTTCCATTCTATTCTATGATTTTAAGTGTTCATGGAGACAAGGCATTAGGCTGCAATTCTCAAACCGCTTACTCTGGAGTAATAGTAGGAACCAATGGGTCTACTCAAGAGTAAACATCTTGAGGCTCTTGGCCTTCATTCTGCATATTAACAAGTGCAGAACGTCTCTCTTTCACAAGATGAAATTTAACTTTAAGCCTCTCCAGTTCTTGATGGGAGCTGCTGCTGCTGCTGCTGCTGCAGACTGAGTACATTTAAAATATTATTATTTATATAGTGCCAACAATGTACCCAGCTCTGTACAATCCGTAGTTTAGAGACTGCTCCTTACCCCAAGGGGCTTGCAGTCTAAGAAAGGCAAGGGAGAGGGGGAACATACAAAGAGGGATGGATACATCCTGTAGTTGAGAAGTCACAGGTGCATATCTTGGCTACAGGGAAGAGGAGGGCTCTGAGTGAAGGAGGAAAGAGGAGGCATCCATGACAAGTCTAAGGAGATGAGGCGCTAGAAGGCAGAATGCAGGCTCTGATAACACCCTCAGTTGCCAACAGAACACATGGACATCGCTTTGTTCTTATAGCACTTTCTTTGTTCACAAGCATTGCTTGTCGGTCAAGCCTATTGTTGGCCATCGCAATGATCTGTTCCGTTTTCTTCTCTTTGCAGTACAGCCCAGACCACGTGGCTGGACCAGGAGGAGACACCGACCCCTCGGAAATCACTTTTCCTGGCTGTAGCTGTGTTGCTGCTTCCTGTCTGCCTGGTACTTGTTCATGCCTTCATCATGGTGAAAACTATCACCATTCATGCCTCAAGCAGGTGGGCCAACAAGGGGACTATTCTAGACCTGTTTTTGAATGCAATGCCATGTGCCGGTGTGGGGAGCTCTGCCAAAACAGAGTGGTCCAGAGGGGTTTACAGTTCAGACTGGAGGTGTTCAAGACGGCTAAGAAAGGATGGGGTCTTCGCACTCTAGATTTCATACCCAATGGCAGATTTGTGTGTGAATACGCTGGTGAGATCTTGGCTTTCAGTGAAGCATGTAGAAGAATAGAGTTGCAGACCCCAAGTGATTCCAATTATATTATTGCAGTGAAGGAACACTTGTACCAGGGACAGATAATCGAGACCTTTGTTGATCCTACATATGTAGGGAACGTTGGGAGATTCCTGAACCATTCTTGCGAGCCAAATCTGGTGATGACTCCTGTCCGAATTGGCTCAATGGTGCCGAAGCTGGCACTGTTTGCTGCTAATGACATTTGTGCTGGAGAAGAACTTTCATACGATTATTCTGGAAGGTCTCATAACTCGCCAGCGATACAAAGAGATCAAAAAGGACCGGACCAAGGTGGGGAATTGAAAAAACCCTGTTATTGTGGGGCCAAGCTGTGTGCTGGCTTCCTGCCTTACGACAGTTCACTGTACCATGCACCAGACAAGCCATCCTGTGTTAAAGATTCTCTGTGATAAAGCCGGCCCTTGAGGTTCATAGAGATTTAGCTGTGAAAATACATCTGTTTTTACCTGTGATCAGGGACTGGTGTTTGCTACACTTCCCCCATTGCAAGTAATGGGGGAAACATAATAAACACAGGTCACTGCCTGTGATTTAAATGAAAAATGAGATGAGGTTTCGCATGTCTGAATAAGTGCGTGCAAGAGACACAAGAAGGGAATCGTAATACCAACATACTGCATGTTAGTATACCAAGCTAGTTTGGCATCACTTGACCTTCACCCTCCTGTCTAAAAACATATTCTAGCTGCATTTGACACCACAGCCTTCTACCTCCATTAAATTGTGCTTGGTAACTTCTGCTCGCGTAACACACGGGCAATACAATGCGGACTGGATGCTGTGAATAAACAGGAGCATTTTAGTACAGGAAATGAAGGGAAAGGGAGGATTTTGTTAGGTGGGACGGGGAGGAAGGAGGGGGTTTGAGGCACAGGGATAGGGCCATTGCTCCTACTCCTGTCTGTAGCGAGGTTCCCTCGGCGAGTAAATCCCCTCAGGATCTTGTGTGGGCTTTCCCTCGAGTATCGAGAGCAACCCAGATCATCACTGGGCAGAGTGGCAGTTCCCTGGGGAATGGAAGGGGATAGAGTACTCACGCTTACAAGATCTCTCGGCCTGGGGAGGTCTCCAGGAACAAAAGTGCCTGTGTTTGAGGTTCCAGGTCCGGGGGTGGGGGAAGAGTTTTGCCGTGGAGGGTAGTCAGGGGGAAGAAAATAGGGAGCGGGACACACACACACACTTCCTCACACTCTATAGGGGGGTGCAGAGGTTTTTTGAATGGGGGGGGGGGGGGGGAGTCTCTACTCAGTCACCTTGAAACACTCCAGTACAAGTACCCACGCAGCCAGATACACGCCAGCCCTCACACTCACAGAAGCACACTCACAGCCAGTCCTCCACTCATTCACACACACCCATACACACACACACACACCCACGCAGCTATCCAGACCAACACACTTTTCACTAGAATCCAAGTCACAGCACAGGGCCAACCTCTCAAATGATTACCAGCGGGGAGGGAGTGGCCCGCTAGGGCTCTTGTACAGATCTGCCCCATTCCATCAGGTGCTACTGGTTGCGCCGTCCCCAGGCCTCGCCTGTCTGCGGCTCTCTAGCCACAAGCTGTGCCACAGTTGCGTCCCCAGTTGCCCAGCAACCAGGGGAGCATGCGGCGCGGCGTTCCCAGAGTCCCCTGGGTCCCGGGGCCACCCTGTTGGCTGTATGTCGGGATGCTGTAGCAGTTCAGGTTGCCTAGCAACCAGGGCCATGCGTGGTCGAGCCAGGCCCTAGTCCCTGTCGCCAAACAGGGATCCTGGCAGATTTCCAGCACTGAGGCTACAATTTACCTTGCTTCTCTGACCCTTCAAGCCTAGTTTTGAAGGGGTGGGGGAAACAGGAAGCGAGAGTTTCTGGGAGTATTCCAAACAGCATTTGGCTTTTTTATTTTTTTAACCTCGCTTCAAGATAGACATTGTACTACAGTAAAAAAAAACAAAAAAAAAACTAAAAGTCGCCTATTAGCTGTTTTTAAATGGGGCGGGGGTGGAGGGGCTAGGGGTGCTCTGGAGCACGCACACACTTCCGTTGGGTTGCGGAGGGCTTAAACAGCAGCGGATGGGTGTGCGCTCGCTTTGCGCACCCACCGGCCACTCATGCCCCTGCACTGTGCAACCCGGGATTTTCCAGGTTGCTCCGTGCGGGGAGAGGTAGGGGCTGGGCTGGCTTGTGGTCACATGGGTGGCACCCACGCATGCACATGTGGCAGATCTGTGGGTGCATGCGTAGAGACACATCTTGTGTAAAAAGGGCCATAGTGTTGTCTAACCTACTTCTCCTCTTGTCTCCGGTCGGCTTGTTCTGTCTTGCAGCAGCTCCAAATACAAGTTGAAGGATTTGCTCGGAGCCTTGTTTGTTTTTAATGGAAACATTTAAAGCAGACAGGAGGAGAAAAGCAGCAGGTAGACTTGCCAAAAAATGGAAGTTTAAGGAGATTGGTCATTAAGGGTGTTTAATACACAGGCTGGAGCCTGTATTGTCGCCATGCGGCTGCCTCTTCCAGGTCCCATGTGAATGTGGGGAGCACAGCAAATGGGCATGTCTTCCTCCCTGCCACGCTCTGCTCATGGGTCGTGCCCCCACCTCCTCCACTGGCTCCATGGCATGGAACATGCATGGAGACCACGCATGCCCTGACAGACAGCAGCCCAAGAATTTTAAACTAGAAAAGTAATCTGTCTAGCAAGGGAGGTAAATAGTTAACTAGGAAAATATGACATCAGCTCGTCATTTATACTTTTAAATAAGTATCCTGTGTCTCATCAGTAACTACAGGAAAAAAATAATTGAAACAAACCATTGCCCATTTGAGTGTCTTGTTAATTTCTGAATTCTTCCTTTGCCCATCCTTCCAGCCATACTGAAAAGCATCCTCTTCCCCAGCTTTCTAATGGAGGGTGTCCATGTTGGGTTTGCTATGTTCTGCTGCTTACCTTCTGACTTTGAATTGCTAAACTTTTAAATACACTGGGATCCACTTAAGGGGAACCACATTTTTGTCTAAGGAGAAGAAATAAGTTCTCTCTCCAACCCTAACCTGTATTGCTTCTCAAAATGGATAAGTTAAATTCTGTGCTCTAATATAACTTCAAGTTTTCAGGTGCATATTTTATACCCACCCTGCTAAAAATATCAGTAATTGAGTGAACTAATGACTGTCCATGTGTATGGTGTAGTATCTCTACCCTCCCATGTTTGCAGTGCAATGCAGTAGTGCCCCCATCCGCTGCCTGCCTTGCAAGGCCCTCTGATTAGGGGAATTCCAGCCAGAAAGGACTGCTGTGCATCGCATTGCAAGTTTGGAGCCCAGTGTGGGTCTTGCAGTACAGACAGGTGTAGCATTTCTGTTCCTTGATCAGGTGCATGAAATCTGCATTGCACTGCAAGCATGGGGGTATATACTACAGTATTTTAACCACACACACCTGTAAGAAATCATTAAGAAATAATGATATTTTTAGCTGGGAGGGTAAAGTAGTACATGAGTAAAATTTGCACTACCCCATTTATTTGTCTCTGCACTTAACAGTTGAACTTCGATAGAAGTCCTACAACACTCAACAGGTCTACTGTAATCCTCGTCTGAGAGGACAAAGGCTGCTTCTTATTTTGGAGAGTTTTATTTGCTGGCTGAGGATACAACCTAGGGCCTCTTGCAAGAGTATATGTCGCTTTAGCTTTGACATTGTTGCGGGTTTAATTTTCCCTCTATTCATACTGAAGCAGTAAATCCAAGATATTTTGTGTCCATGGACATATTTTGAATCTGCAGTACAATTCCATGACCCCAGCTGTTATCAAAGGGATGCAAAGTGCAGTGGATATCGATTTGAGATTGTGGTCCTATTTGCAGATACAGGACGTGACCCAAACAGGGTCATGCTGTCTTAAGGACTGTACACCACTCAGCCTCCTTCATAACACCTATGCTCATCCCAGAGCACAGTCTTTAGGTGTTACCAGACAGAATAAACATTTCCAAATCCATCCCATGTTGAAGTTGATGGCATCATCCTGAACAGATGTTTATGCCACCTCCCCTTGCTGCAACCCCTGCTTCTTGAGCTTTATCCAGAGAGCAGCAAAGGGCTTGCAGCCCCAGAATAGAAACTGCTGGGACCGTGTGGGCAAAACTTCAACTTTGGGTTGTGGCAGTAGCTAGGAGTGCTCTTGACTGGGTGATTTCAGACGTTACGGCCGCCGGGATTGACCGCAGGCTGTGGTGTGATTCGGACCACGGGCGGGGGTGAGGGGGGGGGGAATGGACGTTTCCCCCCCGCCCGTGGGGAATGAGACACCACGGCCCGCGGTCAATCCCGGCGGCCGTAACGTCTGTTGTGCAACCCCACCGCGGAGGGGGCCCTACGTGCGGCCACACGGCCCCGCCCCCTGCACGTTGCCGTCGACCCGCCCCCCAGCGTGACGGGCAGGAAGTGCGGCCTATCCAGCCGCACCGGCTGACCGGGAACGCGAACCCCGACCACGGTGAAGGGTGAGTCAACAGACGTGACGAACCCTTCACCACGGCCGTGGTGGCCATTCACCACACTTCTGGACCCGCTCACATCCTCGGGTCCAGAAGTGTGGTGAATGCAAACGTGTTCCGCGTTTGACTGTGGTGAACATCTGGCAGGTAGCAAACAGACGTTCACCACAGTCAAATGCAGCCCGCGTTTGACTGTAGTTGTGGTGGGGTGAATAGTCACCCCGTCACGTCCGAAATCACCCACTGTCTCCGACTGGTGAGATGGCTGTGACCCTTTCTATCAGAGTTGGACCTGACCACCATCATCCATGTGTTCATAACCTTGAGGCTAAACTACTGCAGTGCGCTCTACATGGGGCTGCCCTTGAAGACTGTCCGGAGATAGAGGGTAGTTGCTGTGTTGGTCCTAAAGGACAGAGAGACAAAGTGATTCAAATTATATCTCTTATTGGACCAACTGTTGATGGAAATAAGCGCACTTTCAGGCCACAACAGGCCCCTCCACAGCCAGTAAAAACAGTAGACTGGGGAAGACTGATATAGAAAAGATCACCTCTGCCTCCTCGCCTATCTTCCCGCATCACAAGGTCATCTGAGAGCAGCCTCCTGCCACTTCTATCACCGAGTCAAGTTTGTACAACTCGCTCCTGCAGAGAAACGTTCTCCGTGGCTGTCCCACAGCTCTGGCACTGCCTTCCCTTGAGAGTTTGCTACAGGTCCAAGCTGTGCATTTTCTGGAGGCATGGCCTTTTTATTTGGCCAGACATTTGACAGGGGTGCGGAAAGTGCATGTATATTTACATTGGCTTTTATTTATTTTAATTTTTTGGTATTTTTAGGCACTCTCTCTCTTTATCTGCTGCAACTTGCCCCAGCAAACAATAGAAAATATTAAAAAATAAAATTTCAAAGCAACTCCACCTGTGAACACGTGCCCTCAGTCCTTTGTCCTGCATGTTTATTTTTTCTATCCACTTGCCAGAAACGCTAGAGATGGGCAGGAGCCAGACTAGTTCTTCACAAAACTACATGTCTCCCTGGATGACCAAAAACCAGTAGCATCCCGGGTGAGCATCTCTAGGCCTAACAGTGGCTACATATCACAATTGTATTGTAATTATCTTGATTTTTATCTCATTCTGTCCCCGAAGGCTCAGGGCAGCAAAAAAGCAAAAAGTACAAGATAAAACCCATAAGACAGTCTACATCTGTGAACGGATCCCCAAGCATGTTAAGCATGCAAACCAAGGGTCAAGAATCTTTTCCCTTCCAAGTCACTTTGCAAATTTGTACAAGCTGAGGAATGCATAGAGTTTTGATACAGGTGTGTTTAAGGGGTGCACCCAACAAGAAGTGTGCCATAAGCTCTTACCCGTGACCTGATCACTGCTCCCTTCCCCTGAGCTCAGTCATTTAGTGTTTGGGCATAGGAACTGGATCCAGCGTCCATACCCAGGAACTTGAATGGAGCCCAAATTTTAAAAAAAACTAGCTGCAGGCTGCACTTGGCTCCTGGGCCTGAGGGTTTTTTTCAGCCCTTATGTAAACAGATGTAACAATTAAATGTGTGCTTAAAGCCCCAAAGGTGATATCATTAGGTCTGGTGACACCCTTCGTGAGCCCAGGATAAGAGAACTGGGCCTTAATACATGTTAGTGTTATGTACTTTAGCCACCAGGGGTCACCATTGTAGGTTTAGAAGTAGCTCTCGGTACAAAAGGGAAAAAAAGTGCTTCGTTTCCTATTTGTTTCCAACTTTCTCTTCCAAAATAATTGAGGGAGAGGGAAGAAAATGCATGCTCCCCCTTGGGAGCAGCACATCACTCTACTTGTGTTCTGGCTCCTGAAACAAATCAAAGTGCTGAACCACTCTGTGCAACATCTACATGGGCATGCTTCTGTATTCCGACACTGCACGGTAGATGGCCACATTAGCATCTTTTAGCGAAAACCAATATTTTTACAGGGTGCAAGCATTTTTGTTGTTGCTCATAAGTGTTTCCCCAATTAATTTGTACCCTTAGAGCGCATGTAGTCTTCTGGACAAGGTGTTAGACTTGGTCCTGGCATACCAGGGTACAAATTCCATTTTGGCCATGAACTCAGTGTGTGACCTCAGGCAAGTTACTTTCTCTCAGGATCAGTTTCCCCCATCTGTAAAATGGGCATAATTACAGCCTGCCTCACAGGGTTGTCACAAGGGTAGACTAGCTCAGGCGTTCAAAGCATTTTGAACACTGAAAGTGTGATCTAAATGATAAATAAGAATAAGTCATCTCTTTTTCCCCCGTGCTGATAATATAATGCCTCCATGAAATGTTCCCATTGTTAAGTACAAAATAGCTGGTGCTGCTGAACAGCTAATTAACTGAATGGCTGGTTTTAGTCCCAGTTCTTGTGAACAAGTAGTTGCATCACTAAATCCGTCACCAGAACTAATTGGCACCATCAGACGGCTCAAGATTGATTAGGGAAGGCATCAGAACTACCCTCTGTAATTTAACGGTGGCAACTGACGCACATGGGGGGTGGGTGCGTGTGTGTGTTGAGAGGGAACAGGCTCAAAAGGAGAAAATATTTAGGCTAATTATTAGGAAGAATTTTCTAACTACTTGCCAATGGAGGCCCTGGCACTGGAGTCCTTTAAAAATAGGTTAGAGAGACGCCTCTCAGGAACAGCGTAAATACAGTGGGTCCTGGGTGTAAATATCACCGTTCCAGCTGTCTACCACGGGCAAGTGTTACATTTAGTCACACAAACCCTGGAACAACCCACAGAGCGAGCGTGGATTTGCAGAGGTTGGTTCTCCAGACCGCAGCTGGAGAACTCAGCACTCCCCAGAATTAACGTCCATTCACCAGCAGGGCTTTGAGCTTGTTACTTTCAGAAGTGGGAAGCTTTGCCCGAAAGCAGCTTTGCCTTGTCAGTTCAACGGCAGAGCTTCCCCTTTTCATGCTGCCAGAGTCCATAGGGCAGAACAGCATGAGCATTTGTGCCTGCTGCTCCACCACAGGAAGAGTGGGGGTAAAAACAGATGTGCAACTGGGGTGCCGACTACGGTCCGGGGAGTGGGGGGTTGGCCCTGGCCAGGTCTGGGCACTGAACTGACGGATGTCTGACCAGGCCAGCCAGTGAGCCCAGCCCCACCCTCCACAATGACTGCCCGTCATGGTGGCCCCCAATGCCTGGCAAGAGATGGGGCCGCTACAGGCCTGCTATGGCCTGGGCTGTGGACCCGGAGTCATCTGGGGGAGCACATCTGGGCTGGCTGCCTACCTGGGCTGAGGCAGCAGCTGGCCCACACCCGGCAGCCTGGAAACACGCGCCGGGGAGTCTGTGGGCAATAGCATCACATCTGTTTTCCGAAGTGCCACAGGGTTCATTTCCCTTAGTGGTTACTGTAACATGCAAAGCCACCCATTGTGTCCTGGCAGGGGGGCTTGTTTTGATAACTCCTGGAGCGCCTTCCAGCCCTGTCATTCTGTGATGGCACTTGCTGCTGGTCGGTTGCTGTTAAATTGAATACTTTTTAAAAAAAAATTGATAGGGTTACCTTTTACAACGCAGCTTCCAATCTTTGAGAAAAGATTTCTCTATGAAGGGTGTTTATAGACGAGTGCCTCACCACCCATCATGCGTAGCGGCACCCATGCAGCCCTGCAACATGCATGGTGGGTGGGGAGGGATGTAGCAGGGGACAGCCTTGCTGTGGATAAGTGTTGTCTGGATCAAGCCCACATCACACACTCACCCAGGGGACTATTTTATCATTAGTTTATTCTCAGTTCACTTTATTCCCAGTATATACAATAAGCCAAGCCTAGCCAGGCTCCAGGCAGCAATCCTCTGGCTGACCCACACAGCCAACTCGCTTCCAGGGGTCAGTCTCTGTGGGTCAGCACTCCAGGGTTAACCGTCCATAGCCGCCTTACACTCAAGAGCAGGGATGTCTCTCCAACATCCAGGCATCATCTGCCTCTCCTCGTCTGGCTCTGCCTTTCTTTATACACCAAGAGTGGGTGTGGCTTTAACCCCACTCAGTTACTCTTCAAGGGCCCATAGCCCTATTGTGGCTCCACTCTGCCATACTGGGCTTCTCTACAAATCTCCTAAGTGTATCCTTTCTGAGACACAAAAGCTAGTTCAATTGTTTTAAGGTATTGTTCACCTCAATGAATTGTTCTAGCTCCCCTCTAAAGAGGGTGGCCATACCTCCCCTTTAAAAGAGGATGCTTATGGGAAAATACATGTTGCAGGGCTGTATTGGTTCCAGTGCAGCCCTGCACCATGTATTTTCCCATAAGCAACCTCTTTTAAAGGGGAGGTATAGCCACCCTACCTCTAAACCAGGGGTGGGGAGCCTTTTGGGGCCCCAGGGTCACATTGTTGGGCACCAAATGTGACCAGGGCCACACGTCAAAAAACAACAATTAGAAGACTAATTAGCTAACAGTTAAAATCAATTAACATGTACTTTCAAATTTTTATTGAAGAATAAAAAAAAATTAGCCCTCCCACAACACAGGACTCAGGATAATAATTATTAAAAACCTGTTAAAAACTCCCTTAGCCCCCCTACAACAGCTCAGGCTAACACTCATTAAAAACAACTTTAAAAAGTCTTAGTCTGCCCACAACTCAAACCACCCCCACAGTCTCGCTACTCACTCCGATGAAGCAACTCCGGGCTAGGTGCTGCTCAGCGACAGCGCGGCGCTGCTCCGTCCCTGAAGCCAGAGGAGTATTGATTTTTCACTCGGTTAGGGCTGGGCGCTACTCAGTGGCCTGGTGCTGGAGGCCCGTCCTTTGGAAGGCACAGCCAATGACGTGTCAGGGCTGCGGCTGCTCGTTGGCCTCGGGTCCTCCGCCGCCACAGCAACTCCGACACTCTTCCCCCGATCTGGTGAGTCGGAGTTTTGCTGTGCGGTTGTTTTATGTGCGGCCCGCAAAGGTCCGGGCGGGCCACAGAGAGCTGGGCGATGGGCCAAGCACAATGAAAATAGCCAGGAAGCCTGGCAGGCCAGGGGAAATTGCCCCGCAGGCCGGAGGTTCTAAACCTTAATTGCTATTTTGACAACTTAAACACTTCCTAATTTCACCAATCTACTTGCACTTACACTCCAGATCAGGGCCAGCCCTGAGCTTTGTGCTTTCTTGCATTTCTGTGGGCCTCACAGGATTACCCCCCCACTGCCCTCTTGGAGCTGCAGCTGGGCACTCCAGGAAGTTCCAGCAGCTAGAATTGCTGGGCTCCCACTCCACTGCATAGCCATGCTACCCCCTCCCACATAGGGGGAGTCACGCCTACCTGTGGCAGTTGAGGTGGTACTACAGAGGGACAGGGGCTCCTATTTTATTTTCCGTTTGTGCCTTGCAAATTCTAAGCCCAGACTCATTCCAGATCTTATCTTGGGAGTCTGTTGGGTTTTCCCCCCTACAGTGTTTGCTATCTGAGATTCTGCCCATCAGAAACATGACGCAGTTCCAAAATCAATCCAAAGAAAACAGGATGATAAACACCACCGTATAACCGAACTTGAAAATGAAACAAATTCTCAATCTACCTGAAGTCATCTTGAATGCAATGTCCCCAGCTGTGAACTGAATAATACTTTGCATGTAAAGTGTAAGCCTCTCAGCTCTGGAAGACAAAGTACTTTTAGATGAGATGATCTTTGATTGGACCAAGCCCTGAAGATGCCTCAAGATAGCTAGGCAGTTGGGTCCCAAGCTCAAGAGACATCTCCAATGGGAAAGTGAATGTTGGTATTCTTTCCCCTTCCCTAGCGAACATTGGCTATCTTGTTTCTGCATTCAACCTAGCTAACAAAAGGAGCCATGGGCGTTGTTGAAGTTCCCAGGCTACCTCTTGACAGGTTTTCTGCCTTATTTGGCACTACCATCTTGGGTCACAATTGAAAGACTAATCTTATCTCAACAGTTCTACCAACGCCTTTTCCAGAGAGCTATTTAAGTTCACATGATGCAGTGGACTGAGAGCACTATTTCCCTTTCGTTTCATTCTTTGCCTGTCTATTGTTATTCTGCCTGAGTTAGATCACATCGTTGTAGCCAATAACCATGTTTCTGGAGGGACCATTTCCCGAATGGAAGGCTTTTGGATGCTGCTTCAGATTCTTGGAAGGACTTTCCTGCTTGGTGCCCCTACAGCTCATGGCAAAATAATTATGTTACAATGAGCTAACCCCTTCTGGTTTTTATGCTCGGTGTGTTGAGAATTTGACATACAAAACTGTAAGACACAAAAATGCAGGTAGCCAGCAACTGTGGTCGTGGCAACTGTTCTTTACTGCTGTCTCCAGCTAAATTATCTGCCAAGCATGATCAAATTAAGGAGGCAGAGGGGCCGCCAAAGTTTTAAAACAGCATACCCTTGTTTTGATTTTCTGCACCTTTCTCCTACAAACAAAATGAGCACTTCATGACACAAACAGCAGCAGGAGATAAATGCTTGCCTCATCAAGGAGTCATGTCTGCTCTCTTTCCTCTCCGTTATTTCATTCAGCCACAATCTTTCTGCATGGTACATTTTTGCAAGCTACAATATCTAATGAGGACAGATGGATTAATTGTTCCATAAACCACCCACAGCACTTTATTTTTCTTTTTGTGTTTGCCTTGGAACAGAATTACTACTTGCTAGAGAGCCAGGGGGAAGGACTGTCGATCAACCAGCTTTCCTTTCATCCTGGCCTTTCTCTGTCCCTTGAGTATGACCTACTGAGAAGCTTAGCCCCCATGTTGAAGCTATTAAAAATAGCTTATTTTGGAGAACCCATTTTACCTTTCACTTTTGCAATTTCTGCTAGGAATGCAAATCGCCAAACCAGAGAACTTGGAACATTTCAGAGCAGTGGTTCCAAAGCATTTTGGAACAATGCAACAGTGACAGTCCTCAAAATTTGCCACGGGTCATGATTATTGATATCCAGGATGGGCAAAAGTTCTCAACCTCACCAGCCATGTACCCAAATCTTCATCTGGCCAAAAAGCACATGTCTGCATCTCCCAGGCTGAGCTTTACCCCCTTCCTCCCCATCCTGCTCCGTAATTGAATTGTGAAGCCAGTGCTCTGCAGCCCTGGCTACTGAGATTCTATGGAGCAGCTGTGATTCAGCTGCTGAACCTCTTGTGCAGTGAATTAAGATACAGGACCAATAAAGCAATGTAGGGTGCAGGACCATCCTGCACCAAACTGCCCTAGAGTTACAGCTCTCCCAAGCCACAGTTTGCCACTACTACTTATTTCTGACACTACTAGGCATACACAGCGCTTTGCAATCACAGATTCTTCCAAGACAGGTTCCTGCCCAGTGGGCTTATAATCTAAAGTGGACATGGGTGAGGGGAACACAGGGACAGACACACACATATTCCCATTTTACAGATGGGGAACTGAGGCTGAGAGCTTGTGACTTGCCCAAGGCCATCCAGTGAGTTCAAGGCTAGGGCTTCCCAGGTCTAAGTCCATGCCCACTACACCACCCTGGCCCACCCCTGATTACTATAGTCCCTGCAATGTGCCTTCCACTGCAAGTCACAACTGAAGACAAGTTCCCTATTCCAAGGGTTTACAACCTAGGATGGCCAAGGGAAGGGAGACAAGAGCCCAAATATTTTTCAGAGGTAGTGTGACCTTTCTGGGCAAGCGTTTGGCAGGGGGGAAGAGGGGCTCAATAGGGATTTTTTTTTGAGAGAGAGAGTTGGGTGAGGTGTTAGGGAATTTTAAAATTATTTTTTATTATTTTATTAACTCTGGTAAGCCACCCTGAGCCTTAGGAGAAAGGTGGGCTATACATTTAAATAAATAAAATAAAAATATAAGAGGGAGGGGGACAAAGCAGTTCAGAAGATCTCTTTGAGTGGATCAGTTTCTGTTAGTGAGGGTATGCAAGCTTTCAAGCCACACACGACTCTTCATCGGGGGACAGGCAAGTCAGAACTAAAATTGTGCAACTTCAGAGAAGGAAACAGGAGAAATGGAGTCAGGGACACATTCAGTGGGCGTGTTCATGCTTGTTGCAGGTTGGCTGCAGGTGCACAAAGCGGGAAGAGAATGACCAATGCTTCTATGCTGGCAACAGGGAGTCTGGATGAGACTCAAACCCAACTTGCCACCGCCTCTGCAGATCGCTTTCCATGGCTTTACCGAGTCCAGCCTAGCAGCCCCCATTTTAAGGGGATGTATTTGGGTTCTTAAAAGCAGGCTGTCACAGGGATTCTTGTTGCTGATGGCTAGCCTTCTGGAAGTCTGATCGATGCCTTTTTAGCAGCATTTTGAAAGCTCTCTTTCCCAGCCTAGTCTGCACTGCGCATGGGCAGTTCACCTCCTTAACCAAGGTTGGGCTTTAAAAAAACAAAAGCATCTACAATATTACAGTTCAATTCACCTCTTGTCCTCAAGCTTGGCTATTCTCTCTTCCATGCCACCGTCACCTTCATTATAACCAAGTGGGAGAACTAGTTACCTGCCTCGGAGTCAGCACAAGCCATCTTTTATCAGGAAAGCACCTGTTCACATGCTTAGGTGCTTCGAGGCAAACATGGCCAAGTAGTTACAAAATGCAGGATGTTTAAAACTAGCTTTAATCAGTAACGGAGGGTGTTAACAGACAAGATGGTAGCCTGGAATAGCCAGCACCAGGGCCATGGGCACGTCTATTAGGTGCCTGACAGATATTCACCACCCACCCACCACAGGGCTGCTACTCATGGGGTTAGCCTCCTGAGGAAGGCTGATGATGCTGGGTGGGCCAACCAGGACTACCACAATTTCCCCATGACTGCCTCCCATCTGTTGGGACGGACTATGGTGTGCCCATGTAGCTGCCTCTATTAGGGTGTGCACAGCCTCTGCACGTGGTCAGGACCTCCAGAGCCATAGAGTCCCGGGAGTAGCGACTAGAGCAGTCCAGGGAGTGACTGCATCGCCCCTTCGCCGCGCGGCCCTCCTCGGCATGGGGAGCGGCTCACTAGGCGGGGGTTTGTTTTCCCTCCCCCAAGACGTTGCTAGGAAGGCTAGTCGGGGGCGCACGGCAAAGCAACGTGGCCCAGCACAAAGTCTCACGAGAGGCGGGACTTCGCGGCCGCCATCTTGGATCTCGGCGGGGAATCGCCATTAGGCGCCCAGACAGCAACGTGAGTGCACCCTCCCACCCGCCCTGTATGCACTGTGGGTCGAACTGGTCGTTGAGCTTGTGCTCAAGGCCGGGAAGGAATTTTTGCCTCCTTGCAAAATGGGCACTATGCAAGGTTGTTTTTTTCGCCTTCCTCGCAGTGATAGGTTTTGATTGGATGACAGTGGAAAGGAGAAATGTTAATGTTAATTTGTTGCACCGCAGGGGTCCTGCGAAGTAGTTAGGTTAAAATAGGGATAGTCTGCTGCCAAGTCATCTCCTTAAGAGGTGGGCTCTGAGTGAAGGCTAGAGCTTGTCCGGTCAGCATCACTTCAGAGCCAGGATGAGGGAGACAACCCCCTGCCTTAGGACAGAGGCGGTGCAGGGCACGGGGGAGCATCTCCTCACTCCTTCTTAGGGTCACAATTGGCATAGAGCCTCCTGATCCGGCTGGGGGCCGCCGGACAGGTGTGACATTGCAGCAGCTATAGTTAGCATTGTTGCGGTACTGAGGAACATCAGACCGCTTAAGATTATTACCAATTATTAATGAGTTAATAGTTAAGGTTGCAGGACATAAAAGGGCATAGCCCCCTCCCTACCCGACTATGTTTTAATAAAGTTTTGGTGCGGCCTAGTTTAACCCAAATAATGGTGTCAGTGTCTTCCTTTCGGGGTGTGGGACAATCGGTGGTGGGGAGGGGCAGGCAGAGTGCACCCCCAGCCCGTTTGTTGGGGGTGCCACGCTCAACCCAGAGAGTGGTGGCTGTGAAGGGGGTCCACAGAACAACCCCGCACTCCAACCCCATGTGTTTTCACCCTACGTTCCCACAAAGCAAACCACTTTTCTGATAAAATTGCCTTCAAGTGAGTTAAGTTGTGTTCTCGTTTCTGGCGAATAAAGGAGTAACCTACTGCTCTGTTTTGCTGTTAGAAACGGTGTGGCATTCTCAGCTTTAATCAAGCTGATCATGCTACAGAGAAATACATTGTTGTTCCTTGCTTCAAGGTAGAACAAGGGAGGATGATCTTAGATTGTAGCAGGGTGGAATTTGGTTAGAAACTAGGGGAGGGGGAAGTTGCCATTTGTAAGAACTGTTGGACCAGTGGAATAAATTGCCCAAGGAAATGGTTGCATTTCCTTTCTTTGATGTTTTCAAAAGAAAATGAGACAAGCATGTGTCTGCGATGCTGGAGAGAGATAATACCGTGCTTTGGAACAGGGGGTTGAACTAGATGGCCTTTGAGGTAGCCTCCCACCGTACAGTTCTATGATCTGCATTGCTGTCATCCAGCAGCAAGGAATCCAGACATGGCTGTAGCTGGTTTTTATGTGGTCTCTGGCGACAAGCACTCGGGAAGAGAACAGTGTTAAGGGCGTGTATTCAAGGATATGGGAGTAGATAGGTGAGAAAAATTCATTGCCAGGGCCCTCCTCTTTCTTCCCCTCTCTTGAGCACAGCTCCATACTGCCTCACCCCACCGCTTTAACCTAATGAGCTTGTACTCATTTTCAGAGTGGCCTGAGAAATGGGGGAACAGGCTTCCCCATCTCAGCTAGAGTTCAAGAAGTTGAGAACAGGAGGGGAAATGAATCAACCATTTACAGAGGAGTTTTGTGCTTTCCACAATTACTCGAGGCAAACCAGGAACTGTCCTAAATCAAGTTTACCTCAGCGCACTTATTGAGAACACAGCCTTTTAAATTGCAACCATTTACCCCCTCCTCCCACAAAGCAGCACATCCTCCATTTTCTGCATCAGCAATGGAACCTTCTTAGTGGAAAGCTTCCATTTTGGTTCAGTGAAAAAAAACAAAATCCCCTACCTTGCCCCATAACATGCAGAGATTCTTTCGCTTCCAACCATGCAGGAGTGAAGGTGATTTCACAGCCTGGCCCTGCCTATCTGCGGGATCGCCTCACTCCCCATGTACCCATGTGACCCCCAAGATCATCCGTGGGGGCCTTTTTGGAGGTTCCCCGGGCGAGACAGGGAGCCACTGATGTGAGATCTTTTTCGGTGACTGCCCTTGTGCTGTGGACTTCGCTCCCGGAGGAGGCTCGGTTGGCCCCCACGCGCCTGTCATTTCGACGTTTGTGTAAGACCTGGCTGTTCCGCCAGGCCTTTGGCGAGGGGAAGGGGGGTGAGTTTTTATGATTCGTTTTAAAATTTGTAGATTTATTTTATGTTGTTCGCCGCCCCAAGCTGCCTTTGGGCAGGATAGAAGTTTTAAATAAATAAATAAATTTCAAGCATTCCTGTCCAGAAAAGCAATTTTGTTTTATTCCCCCCTGCCCCCAAGAGCATTATGTCCACCTTTTAGCCTGCCTTTTTAGCAAGCTGAAGTGAAAGGCAGCCCTATGTTTCTGCCTTTTCCTCCCTCTATTAACAATTCCTTCAGCACTCTTCTCATACCACCTCCATTTCCTCTCCCTTGAGATTAGGAGAGCTTTCAAGAGTGGTTGTTCTGCTCCCCACCCTCCGGGTGGAAATACAGTACATATTTGGCAAAGCTCAGAGCACTTGGAGAAGTGTAAATTCAGCTACCATTAGTCAGACCACAGCCCTTCATGACAGGGCCTAAGCCAGAGGACACAGCTGAATTCCCCCCCCAAGGCAATTAGCTCTCTTCTCTCAGCCTTGGCGAGTTGGTCTGATTTCTTGCAAGAGGCTTATCTGACTATGATCTAATGGTAAGAAGGGATCCTTAATGGTATGGCACCAGACAGAAGCATATTCAAATCAGTCACAGTGACGGTTTTGCTAGGAAAAAATATTGCATTAATATTTTGGTGCCGAGAATCTTCAGTGCAAGTAGCTGTTCAATGAAGAAGAAAAAACCATAGCTCTTCATTGTAATTGAGCATTGCTTCTGCCTTCTTTGATTGAACCATGTTTCCGACAGGTTTTTCTTATACAAAAGACCACTAAGACTGTACTTCTCAATCTTTGTGGCTCTGTGACGCTGCTACAATTGCCACCTCCTTCGGGGAGGAAACCTGGAGAGAGCATGACTAGCTACAGCAGGCAGGTGAAAACGGGTGAGGGAAACAGGGCTGTCATGTGGCTTTCTGACATAGCTCCACCACTTGTGGAATGTTTTGGCATCATAATGTTCTTTGGGGTGGGACAGCTTTGGAAAGGGGCTCACTCCGCCTTTGTGACATAATCCCACCCCTTATGGAGTGTTGTGTCATTATGACGTTTTGCAGAGGGAGGGACAATTTGGGGAAGGGAGGGTGGGCACAGGAGCTCAGTTTGTGATGTAACCCAGTGCTGGCCTTACCACAGGGTGATGGTGCAGGATCCTCAACTCCCTCGCAACAAGGTCCCAAAACACAACCATGTCTAGGGCCCCTCAGAGGGTGCCCCCCGGGCCCTGCACATTCTAATTCCAGCACTGACATAACTTCACCCTTTTAGAGTTGTGACATCACAGTGCTCTCTAGGGACACCCACATCAAAGAGTCCTTATGGCTCACCCTCTTTCTGATGTGGCTACCCCCCTGCAGCCCCTGGAAGCCTTGATTCTCTGCATTTGTCATTGAGCCCCCTGGCTGACCTGGAGAAAATAGGGCTTCCGCTTGGACACCGAGTCAAAAACCCTACATCTCCGAATAAAACCCGTCACCTCATTTTGGGACTTCAATACAATCTTGTTAAACTAAACAGCAGCAAAAGGATGTGAAGTCTTAATATTTACTGGGGATGACACCCCCACTTTGAGAATCTCTGCTCTAAGACAAAGTGTTGCCCTTTCTCCTGACTTCTACCAGAGTCAATAAAGCTGGTGTACTTTTTATTTTATTTTTTTAAAGAAAAATAAGTACTTTCAATCCTCTGGCATTAATACACCAGCTTCTGGAATTACTGCTATTATTTATAGAGGTACTGACTTTAAGTTAGATACTTCCACCAAACTCTGGAAGAAAGTTTTTTGAATTTATGCAGGCCGTAACAGCAAACCATTTTGAGAAGTTACAATCCCACACAAGAGATGATGTGGTTTTGTTTCACCATATGGCAGGAGCGAAGGGGAACAGTTTGTTCTATTACATAACAGATGAATAAAATGAAATACCATCATTGTGCTGGAGTAAAGCTCCGCAACAACAGGCTTTCTTTCAGAGCTTCTTAGTCCTAAGTGGACCTCTAAATCAGCAATATTTGAGGATTCTAGTAGGATATTGCATGAGAAAAGCAAGTCATTCAGGCACATCCTAACCATAAGGATTCAAGAGGACAGAAGAGAGGGTCTGAAGGGTTTGCCAAAGCATTCTTGGGGGGGCAATCTAGTCCAATCCCCTGCTATGGATGGAGGAGGACTACAGATACAGTATCCCTGACAGAGGGCTAGCCAACCTCTTCTTGAAAGATTTAACAATGGAAAGCCTACATCCTCCCTGACAGGGCTTAAATAGTGGGGGGAGGGAAGACTCATCCCCAGCAATAAAATTCAAGAGTGAGCTGAGTCCAGGGTTGGAAACAAAACTAGGTGATTTATTTGGCTTTTGTTAAAGACTTTCCTGCCTCACCCCCTGCACTGACTATTTTATATATTAAAACGACAAGAACTCCTGCCTTATAGTCAGCTACAGAAAGGCAAGGTGTCCTGGTAGTTGGGATAATAGCAGGAAACTTGTTATATTTTTACCCCGCTAGGGAACTAGGATTCATTTCCCAGCTTCAACAAGCTCTGGAAGGGGTGTAGCTATAATATTTACATTTTTTTATTTATAAATTAAATTTAAATCCAGAACTAGAAGTGGCTGGGCGTCAGCAGCAAGGGGTCTGATCCTGGCAACAGTGGCAGTAGGGAGCCAGAGAGATTGAGAAGCTACGGGGAAGCCAGTGGCCTGTGCCTGTCACTTCTCTCCCTATACTGCCCCAGCCTCTGCCCCCAAGCATATACACACACACACACACACACACACACACAGGGCCCACTTATGACTCTGCTGGGACCTACAAGCGATTCCCAACCTTCCAAAATGTCCTAGACTGTTCAGATTTCCACTCTAACATGATCTAGAGCAGAACTCCTTGCCTATCCTGCAAACTTTCTATTTCAAAACATAGCAAAGTTTTTCTGAGCTATTGCTCTTTTTAGGGAGAACAGGACCAGGGCTTGACCACTGTAATTAGGAGGTAAAGAAAATCAGATAGGTCCCTTAATGCAAATTCTAAAGTGCCATGAAATAAACAGCTTAACTCAAGACCTACAGTCCTTACAGAATGCTTCATTTAATAATTAGGCAGGATTTTTTTTAATGTTAAAAACTGATGTAGAAAAAACACAATGATCTGTCCATATGCTCAACCTCTGGAACAAGCAAGCAAAACCTTTCCATTTTGAAGGGGATGGTCCCGCTACTCTTTCTCTTCAGCCAGGGAATAGGAAACGGATGTGTCACACTTGGATTTACAATGATGGCATATTAGTATAAGAAAGTGCCAATGAGTTTTCAAAGGTTCAGAATCTGTTTCATAGAAAAGCTAGTGGACATTCACACACAAGAAACCACCTCCTCCAAATGTCCTTGCCCCACTGAAGCAGCTGTGTCCTTCTGGGAAGGTAGGATGCTATTTGGGTACCAATCAGTACCCCATTAGCACTAGACAGGCTACTCAATGTACCAATCTACTGTTTTATGGTCCTGATTTATCGACTTGCGGTACCAATTTTTCAACTCTCTGTTCAGATTCCTGTATCAGTTGGTATATCAGTAAATCAGTAACTTGGTAATGGAAATACCCAGTATTTTCAAGTAATCGGGCACCCACCATGCTGCCCATTTTAGCTCTACTTGAGGCTCAAGAGAAAGCATAATTTCTTGTTGATCTTGAATGGGTTGGACTTTATCCTATACAATGAACAGAGGTTTGAGATTGCCTGAGTTACAGGGTAAAGCTTTGGTAACGTCTGTACTAACACTTGACACATTCTGTTACTTGAATGCAGGGGTGGGGAGCCTGCAGTCTATGGGCCAAATGTTGCCTGCCTTTGCTTTTCATTTGGTCCCTTTCCAATCTCTAGGATATGGTCCATGGATTCCTGTCCCTACCCTCAAACCCTGGCAGAGTGAGGAAAAGAAGAGGAAGGGGGCAGAGATGATGTCATGCATTCAAGGGGAAGGAATGGCTCCCTAGCATAAATCCATGATCTGGACCCTATTCTTCCTTCCCTCATCCTGACCACGCCTGTTACAACACACTTACCTCCAACCTCTCTATGACCCAGGGAGTCTCTACTCATTTTCAAAGTGCTCCACAGGAGAGAGGAGGCTTCCCAACCCTGCTTTAATGGTTTATCCTGAATTTAAGCTAGTGTAAATTTGGGGGGTTTTGTTTTCTTTTAAATCCCTTTTGCTGATGAGTAGAATTTCTGTATGCCTCTCTGATCCCCCGTAAGATTGCCCCTCTCCATTGCTTTCCCTTTGTTGGAAGGCCCTCTCCGTTGAGGGGGCAGAAGACGGCAGGGTCTCCATAACAACCAACACTTTTACATTCCAACTCCAACCAACCTATGAGAAAGGGGTACTAAAAGCAAGCCGCTAGTAATACAACAAAACTCATTTGCAGAATACTCTTCTTCCCTACATCTCAAAGCATTTCAGAAAGGTGATTAAGCAGCCCCCGTTTCCTGGCAAGGGAGGTCGTGGCTGAGAGAAGTTACCTGAGCCCTTCGACATAGAGCCTGGCATGTCAATCTGAGCCTGATGGGACCTGAATGGAGCACTGGACGTGGGCCGAACTCCCCACAGCGAGAGGCCCCGCCTCTGGAGCAACGCATCATCATAGCGTTCCACCAGAGAAGAGGTAAGGCCCTGGAGTGTGATAACATCATAGGGGGAAGCTTACTTCAGGGCTTCCCCAGACTAGAAGGGGTTGAGGCTGAGCGCTTGTCCTGGGCCCTGCATTACAAGGGCTCCTTCTAAGACTGGATCAAAAAATCCAGCCCTATTCAAGACTGTGGCTTCAGAAGCAGGGGATAGCTGCCTAACAGGAAATTGGAAAATGCAGTGGAATTTGTGCTGATTTGATCCACAAAGGATCAGCTACGGACTGTGGTTAGCAGGCCAGCTCCTGCAATAACTTACAGCAGTACAAGGCTGTGCCTCTACACTCCCATTTTGAGGCCTTCAGCTCTCAGTCTAGTAGAGGGAGAAAGTTACAACTCTCCTGGGTAAAGGCATTTGTGGAACAGAACACACAGGCAGTGGGAATGCAGTGTCAGGATGTTGTTACACTGCACTTTCAGAGCAGGTTTGAAGATGCTAGGTGGGCAAAATAAAATAAAATACTACACACTTTTTGGTCCTTATGCCTTTTATCCTTAGCTTTGTTGCAGTTTCCAGCACACTTGCAGCACTGGAAATACTGTCCTATTTAAATCACAGATTTCTCTTTAAATCCATCCAGACTCAAAGTTTACCTACTTTTAATCACTTAGGTAAATGATTAAGTACTGAAAAATCCCTTTGATAAAAGGAGATTTGTAAAAAATGGAATCTAAAACAAATGATTATAAAAAACACAGTGAGCAGGGTGCCAAACAGTTCTATATTGGTGTAATTCTGGAATAATTCAAAGAATTAACACCAAATTACACCTGCACAGGTGTGATGAGAACCCAACTCAATAGCCTCACTGTAAAATAAGAGCCTCTCAATTTGCATTGTCTTATTCCAAAGGCAGTTTACTTTCATCCCAAAGTTTCTTTTCCAGACGAAGCTGGATTTTTTGTTTTGGCTAATGACTGGGCTGCATTCGCTACAAGCTGGAGCTCCATAAAACTCCCCTAGTCATAGCGAGATCTCCACTCTTCCTTGGCCATTGTATGGTCAGCGAGCTTTGTCGTTACAAAGAGTCCAGCAGGGTGTCAGCCGCACAGCGGAATCCCAGGTTCGAAGCCGAGCTATCAGGGGTGTTCTGGCTGCGAGCTGCACAGCGATACCTGTAGCAATAGGACTGAAAGGGTAAAGAGCATATTATAGCACATATCTACAAAAGTAAGGGCTGCTTAATATCTCATAGGAGCACTACAGGTTTTGGCATTGGCCTCTGGTGAGGTACCTGCTACTGAATGTCACTGGGAAGAGTTGGCCTTCAATTACAACTAAGATTATCAGTCCCAGATAATTATGTAGCCCCTGTGAGATAGCAAATCACTGCTGTAGAACCCACCATATTGGGACCTCTTTAATTCAGATCCTTCCTTATTCCAGACATGTCTTATGTACCCCCCACACTGTATTACTGCTACGGTAGAAGTCCTTTTAGGTGGACATCTCTCTAGCCCAGATTGCCCCTCTCTTTTCCCTGGGAGGGGCAGATAAGGAGTTTTCTACTATAGACTCATTACACTGACGGGGAGAGGAGGGAGATGGAGAACACAAGAACTGGCATGCCAAGTCAGACCAATGGTACATCTAGCACAGCATCCTGACAGCACCAAATACATCAAGAGAAAAGTACATGAACCATGGCAAATCACCGGACGTTCGTTCCTGGTTTCCGAAAGTCAAACATTTAGGGGCACCTGGGGTATAAGGTTGCATCCCAAGCCTCCTTAGCCAATTGCCGTACCTATCCTCAATAAGTTTATCTAAGTGACTTTCCAACAGTCACGCAGGACAGTCCGTGGCAGGTCTTGGAACAAAACCCGCCTTCCCCAGTTCCCATGCTAGCACTCCAACCTCTATGCTGTACTCCTTTAGTAACTACTACTTGTACACTGAGTGCCCTTAATCCATCCCAGCTCCGGTTTCTCATCAAGGGAGCAGTCATTCCACAGTTCTGCATACGGGCATTCAAAAGCAGGCAGTATCTATTTCAAATACATTTATATTTTCACACACTTGGCTGCTGAATACTTAATCTCAATGCCATCCATGGGGGAGGCTTCAATTTAGTTCAGAATTGCAATTGCTGAATAATAGTGATTGGCAGTTCAGATGAGCTCCAATTTTTCTTCCCTCATAAGCTAACCGCACATTCCCTGGGAATGACATGTGGTTAACCACACCTTCCTCTCTTGAACAGGTCAGCATTTGACATTTCTAATCATACAGAAGCACAAAAAGACAACACATACATGGTCTGCTTTACCATTGCACTTTCTCCTCGAGAGGTTATACTTACTGTGGAGATGCCAACACCCACTGGGATTTCAACCTATTAGCCCAAATCAGCATCCGCGTCTGCACCCAAGTTTCATTACCACCACTACCCTGATCCTGTCTCATGGTCTCTGTAGGTCAAGTGTGTGATTTAAGTCCGCTCGCCTCCTCTCTGTTTATCTATGGCAGGAAATTGAAACATACCCAATAAGGCACAGACTCGAGATGCTCCAATAGCGCTTCATGCTATGAGCACTAATATGGCCAGAAGACCAGGCATAGCAATATTTCACAGTTCGACCCAATCAGGGTAGTTTGTGCATTACAAAGTCTGACACCAAGAGAGCAGACTAGAATCTTCTTATTGTATGAGATTTATCAACAGGGCAATCTCTTATTCTCCTTTTCTATCAAAATTCAGTTTCCCAATTTCCTATGCCAACACTTCTCTCTAGAAATTGCTTTGGCAATAAGAGGCACTGACATCTGTCCAGAAGAATCCTACTTAATAAGGCTAAAGCCAACCCCCAGGCAAATGATGCTAGGCTGAAAAGCCTATGTCTTACTGCCCACTCAGTGCTAACCTCTTTAGGGATACACTTATTTGGATGTAATCTTGACTGGTGGCCGCGCACCCATTTGTTTAATACCACATGGACTGCTAACTGGTTTCAGTGCCTCTAGAGCCATGATAACGGCAGCTTCCTCTCTGGTATGTGTCGGATTTCAGAGGAGGCAGCAGTTCTGTGGCAAGTGCCCTTTAGGGAAAACTGAGAGGAAGAGAAGGGAGCCGTCCTTTCGGCTCTGCCTTGAGATGAAGAGAGCAGTGGACAAGAGTTATCCAAGAGGAGCCACTCTCTCACTCTTCCCGAGATGCAGCCATTATGCCAGGTCTGAGGCACACGGGAGAGGTGGCATCAAACGCTTGCACTGTCCATATCATGCCTCTCTTCTGTGTGCAGAGGACCCGAACGTTGAGTGTGTAGGTTTTCACTGTAGGTCTTCCTGAATGACCTGAGGTACGTGGCTCACATACACTTACTGAATACACATGATCTGCTCCTTCCCTCCTGATCTTCAAGTCTCTCCTGGAAACCTACCTCTGCCAGCAGGCTCTCTCTAGCTCCTCGCCACCATAGATTGCTCGCCAATGCTTCATCTTACATAGTCTAACCTTTCAGAATACCCTTCCTTCACTTGCAACCAAGCTAAGCATACACCCCTGCAACTTCATGTATGTATCCCCGTCTCTCTCCCTAGTTCATCCTAGATTGTAACCCCACCCCAGGACAAGGACCCGTCTCTAATTCATGATTGTTCAAATAAATACTAGTAATACTACTAATAGTTACACCTGCACGTTATTCCAAAAAACAGCGTAAGTTTCAGGGCTGAAGTTCATCCCAGGTGTAACACTACAGAAATATTGAGCAAATAACATTCATCATGGGTTTTGATGGGTCAGTTGGAAGGGCAACCAGAGAGAGAGGAATCTACCTGGATCAGGGCTGTTCAACCTCTTGGCCACCTCCTCGAGTTCCTACGCTAGACCTGGGCAGTCCTGCAATAGACTTCACCTATTTCAGCTCTTCACTTGAGCTAGTACCGATTTAAAACTGAAGTGCTACCACAATCAGTATTTTTCTTTAGGAGGACACAATAAGCAGCTTACACCAACTAGGATAATAAGTCATTTGAATAACTGATGAGATTTAATTTGAACAGCTTTCAGATTCTCACGATACTGAACAATAGGAACTCAGCTTGGCTTTGTGTAGGACTGAAAATTTCTCATCTATTCGGTTGTTGAGACTTTGATCTTTTGCTTCTCTTTCAGAGAGTGAATTCGCTAGCACAATTCAAGCTACATTCACCTTGAGCCTGGTGAGAAGTGTCACTTGCAAGAATGTAGGTCAGCCCCAGACCTAGAGCACTTTATCAACTTCTTTCTGCAAAGTAGAACACGCTGAACTTTTTAGAGAATTTTCTCTCCCAAATGACACAAATATTCTAGAGCCATCCCTGGGCAGCAAGGAAAAATGGGCTTGTTTTTATAGAAGCTTAAAACCATGGCACAGAACGTCACTATGCCTCCCGGCACGGCTCGTACAGACCCAATATTTCAGTAAGACTTGACACAGAGAAAGAGAGGAGTCTGCATTTATGAACTAACATGCTTATGACATTTACTCTCCTCCATTTACTACTGGAAGCATTATAAATTTTATAGGTAGGTTCTATTGAAAGTCAGGTTATACTCTGAAATGCGACTGAAAGGCATTAAAGAGGGATTCTTGTGGCATAGGCCACAATTCACAGGCTACTTATTCCAAAGTTGGGCTTCAATGGAGTAACTTGGGAGTAAGTAGTTTGTGGGTCATGTCAGTCTCCCTTCAAACTCAACTTGGGATAAACTATTTATTGGCTCATACATGATCTGCAATAAAGGCTTCCCAAGAGACCCAATTTTTCCATGTCTCAGTTCCCTACCTGAAAAGGGAGAATTCCAGCTCCTCTGCACAACACTGGAGAGCTGGGAAAATAATCTGCCAATAATTAGGAGCTGTGGCTGGTATAGGTCGGGGAGGGGAACCTTTTTCCTCCCTGGAGCCACTTTGAAGATCGGTGCATGCTCCGAGGTCTGCATAGAAGTTGGGAGGAGCGGGGGGCTTAAGGGATGCATGCTCAGGAAGAGGAGGGTACAAATCATGGATACTTCCCCTATCCTTGCGTGCATGTCCTCATCACTGTTCTCATACCCTGCACTCAGTATTTGGGTGTAGGAATTGTATCCAGGGACCAGATCCAGGCAGGGGCCAAATAAAAGCTAGCCATGGGCCAATTTTGGCCCCTCGGCCTGAGGTTTCCCACCCCTGATATAGGTGCTTAACAAGAAAAAACAACAGAACACCTTGGTATGAACATTTACTACAATGGAGCCCCTGTTATCCAGAACACACTCATCTGTGGGCTTTGTTCAACCAGAGGTACTGCTTGCCTCCTGTCGCGACAGTCTGCGTCAGTGACCCACCTGGTCGCAGGAGTCAGCACGTCTGCACCCCATATCCCCCTACTCTGCTTTCTACGGCCACACCTTGCGGCTGTCTCAGTGGCAACAGCAGCACCACGTCTCCAGGAGACTCCCTCCAGCTAAATCCAAGGAACAGCAAGCCCAAGGGCAGGAGTCTCCATTCCCCCAGCACCTGCTTAGGTGGGTTCCCACTCAGACATCTTCCTTGTCCCACAGAACGTCTGGATAAGCAAGTCTATTGTAATTCCAAGTTGGGATTTGGTATCTCTCTCAGGGGGAGGGAACCCCCAGCTCGGGGGGGCAAATCTGGTTCATAGCTGGTTTTTATTTAGCCCCTTTCCAATTACTGGACTTGCCCCGTGGATCCAATCCCTAATATTCTCAAGCCCTGAAAGAGTGAGTTCAGGGGAAGGGAGCAGAGACAAAGGCATGCATTCCAAGATAAGGGGTTGATCCGCATCACAGATCTGCGATCTGGACCTTTCCCTACCTTCCCCCCATCGTGAGCACAGCCCTAAGAGTTGGGGGCAAGGACGCTTATCTGGCCTGCGGAGTTTGAACTAATCTTTAAAATGGCCTTTGGGCGGGAAAAGATTTGCCATCCTGCTCCACGTAGACACCCAGCAGAGAACTCAGTGCCAGCAGCCACACCAAGAAGCTGCATCCTACTGGATTTTAGAAGCCTATCTGCTTTGGAAATTAAATGGTGATTTGACGACTTCCATACATAGACACAATGTGCGTTAACACCCGTGACACGGGGAGGGAGGCAGCCTGACCTGGGTCAGGAAGCAGCCGCCAACACTGTCCGGATCGTCCGGCTGCGGAACAAACATTCCCATAGCCGGGGGCGGGGGTGCACGAATGTGATGCACCTGGTGTCCTGCCCCCTGCCATGCCAGTCAGCCATGGTCGCCAATGACTGCCCCTATCTGGGTTGGGTCATGGCAGGCCACAACATACGCAATAACCTGCGGTAGCCCGGTCGTACATGCCCACGAGCAATCCCAGGCCAACATCTGGTAGCACCTGCAGCAACGTGCCGGTTTGGTCCTGGCCTAAGCATAACAGAGGGGGCCAAAGCAGCCCGCCATCACATCTGTAAGCACCCACTGACAGCTCTAGGTGGGGTGGGGGAAATTTGAATCGGTTTACAGAGGCATTCCAACACAGAAGACTTGGTGCTGTCCATTAGGATTGTCTGGTCTTGGTAAACAGCCTACTTCTATCACCCACAGAAAAAGCTTTAAAATGGGTCACATTCATCAGTAAAGAAAACTCTATTCCAGTGTTAATTTAATCAAAACTGCTAATTAACGTGTGACATTGATTTCACCCAAGAAAAAAAAATCTGTAGAAAATGTGATCTCAGCATAGGAAATTTAATCTAATTAGGAGGATGATTTGCCAGCTGCAAGTTTTAAAGAAATGCAGAGGGTTTTTTTAACAAATTCAGCATCAAGGACGTTTGGGGCTCCTTTCTAGAGGGGGCTTGAAGGGATATTCAAACGACATCTAGTCCATCCCCCTGCACTTAACTAGGATCAATTGGGCAATTCTAAAAAATTAAAGTCAAAGGGAATTGGTCTTCAGCAGTTGGAAAACTGTGCCAAAACTAGAAGTTTCCAAATTATGACTCAGGACAGGGTGCTTACGGGGTGTTCAGAGGATGACGGAAGGAATGGGAGAGTCCAGATCATGGATCTATGCCACGGGTGGGCAAAGCTCCCATGCTCAAGTGCCAATATTTTCATATCACCAAGAGCCAAAGGCCACATTACACCGATTGCAGATTCCCCCCGTCGTGGGGATGGGACAGTGCAGCATCTTCCAGCTCCACAACAAACATACATCAAAGCTGCAGCTTCCATCTGGCCTGGGTAGCAACTGCAAGTGCAGGGCATGCTCCTCCTGCTCCCACTGCCCCCAGTGGTGGAAATGGCAGCTCAGCTTCTCGTTCCTGAGAGCGCTGCATGGACACTGCCCCCATGCAACCACTTCTGGCAAGAGACGCAGCACAGGCTGCCCAAGAGCCACGTCCAACTCCCGAGCTGCCATTTGCTCTCCTCTGATCTAGGCCAGAAATCCATCCTCTATCCTTGTGTGCGCACCCTGATTTCCATGCCCTTCCCCTGAACTCCTTCTTTCTGTGCTGGAGGGTAAGGACTGGGTGCAATGGCAAGATCCAGAAATAGAAAGGGGACAAATAGATGTATAGCTGTAGGTAGGATTGGGTCCATACACCAGAGAGTCCCCACCCCAGGGGCAGAATCTCAAACCCACCACTCTGGAGTACTCACTTTGATTTTAAAAAGGCTACTTGGGTGGTCTGCATTAGCGGAAGAAAGTCCTTGGGTGTCCGATACGCCTATTTGCTAATCTTAGATAACCTCATATGGGGCCAAATACTTGAGGTTGCACTCATTCTTACTCAAACCCCAGTTTTAAGGAAGTCGGTTATCCTGAATCAATATGATCTGGGATTTTGGAAAGGAGGTTTTTTCTTTTGCTGAATTTAATGGAGTTTCTCCATTTTGTCTGTGCTTGGAAGATTTAGCTCTCGCAGCTCCCGACAGACAAGAAAAGTACCCGGTACCGAGTGAAGGTGACAGTCGGTAATTAAATGCATTTTCTTTTGAAAGAACGCTAACGCTGGCGACACTCCACAATTCCAGAACACGACTATTAGAAGAGGCGCCATTTTCCTCATCCGATATTGCATTTTTTGGCCGCACAGCAAGAAAGGCAAAGCCAAATGCTGAATTTGGATGGACATTATTCTGCCTATTTCCTTAAATGCTTTCTAATTATAGCCATCATTAGAATAATTCTGAGCCAATTTCATTATTTTCAAATACTTTTCATTCACTTCCTCAAAACGCTTCCAGCAGATTTTGCTTCACATTTATTTTTAAATCATGCCTTTAGGAAAAAAACAAAACAAATAATCCATTAGGTCAGTGTTTTCTTATCAATTCCTTAATGCTTGAGAAAAAAAAACAAAAAAACAAAAACACATTTTGAAAAGCTTCTGGGTGCAATCCACATAGCGCTTGCCTTAGAAAAGCCCTCATTGGGCTTCAATGGGGCAACTCCGGAGTAAGCGATTTGTCAGTTGTGCCTGATCCCAAACCCCGCTCACCGTGCACACAGATCTCACGAGCACCCGCGCGGTTGCATGCACATGTGCGCGTAAGCCACACGCGCAGGGGTTTGGGATTGCTCCCATTGTCTGTAGACCTCATTTACGGGGTTTTAAAGAAATGTCTAGATATTTCTTTTTTTTAAATTCTTACGTAAAGAATATTTTTTTCCCCCGGTAAAAACAAAAACCATTTCAAGTACAGTAGGAACTCCCTTCTCTAGACTGTTCTAATCTATACCCTTCCTTACACCAAACACATTGTTATTATCCCTGAAACTCTCAAACCCTGTGCTACTGTTATAGTATCTTGTTTTAGGTTTACTTCTACTTTTCAGCTGTGTTCGGAAAAGCCACTGGATGGAAAAACCCATGTGGAAGCCATAAGGCCCCTTTGGTAACATTTACTATGAAGTAGCAGCAAAAAAATGGTCCCTTGCCAAATTAACCAGAATAACTTTGACTGCACCGTGCCACCTCCTCTCTCAGAACAAAGTCATGGAGCTGGAAGGGCCTTCAAGGGTCATCTAGTCCAGCCCCCCCCCCCTTGCACCAATGCAGAATTCACCAAGCCCAAACTACCCACAGAGAAAAGAGAACTTGCAAAAAGAGGCCTTTCATATTTTATTTTGCAGAATTTATCAGAACGAGAGAGTGTTTTAAACTCAATGGTTAAATCAGGAGAGTGCTTAATTATGCACAAATATGCTTTCAAGACACTTAATTTTGCTCTGAGCCCGGCCATTATTTTGGAAGGAACGTGCACTTTTTCTTCTAGAAACAATGAAATCTGTGACACCTTGGGATTCTTGTACGTTGAGAATCATTAGCAACTTTTGAAACAAATCTTGACTTCCTGGAAAAGCTCAGACCTGACTAGCGCACGTGCTCTTGAGAAACGACAAATTTAGCAAATTGTTTTTGTCAACTGCTATTTTGTGAGAGCTACTAGAGCCAATATTCTGAAGCTAAGAACTGCCTGCAGTGGCGTGGGTTGTCCTGACAGGAGAGTAATTGTGATGTTACAATTGAAATGACAAGAGAGATGATGGGGGAAGTAATTGTGAAGTTGCTTATAATCTCGCTGGGGCTGGGACACCTAACGTCTCAAATGAACTGCAATCACAGCTAGAGACGAAGCAAACCAGGATTTTATCAGCTGACGCAATACAATTGGGATCTTCTTGTTCCCTGGGAAGAACAGCAATTTGTTGGGGAGGAGGAAAAAGAAATCAGTTTTGTAGAGATTCTTGAACATCCTCCCAAGCGTACATCAAACGCAATTCTACTGATACGCCCAAACAACAGGAAAAATTAGTTACAATTTTTGTTGTGCCAGAATTATTCATGTGTAACATGTAACAAGTTCTTAAAGTGCTAGTTGCCAACTCAGTTTGGATGATGTCGCAGGACTAAGTACCCAGACAAAAAATAGAAAGCAGCAGTTACCGGCAGGCAGACAGACAACTAAATCAGTAGGATCACAAGGAGTATTACCTTATGGCACATGTAGGATCCACCTTTCTTCACTTTGTCTGTCCCTGACAAAGGCCCTTTCTGTGGATGGAAGCACACCAGTTATTGTTAACCCGAGCAGGGCAACTGCCAATTACAGGGGAAAGGTAGAAAGTGACTAAAGCAAGAAAACGGAGAGTTATTCTCAACATGTAAGTAAACAGACTGCAGCTGTGTCTTAAACCCAAAGAGCCTTGAAGCTATTCTATCAGGATTGACGGAGTGCAATTGCTCTGGTGGCAGCACAGAAATACATATGTAGGATTCTAATGGTGGTTTCACCTGTCAAGAGGACAGCATGCCACTTGTAGAACTGACATCACTAGTGGACTTTGTATTCATGAGGATTCTCCACCTTCCAGACAGCTATCTGAAATGGATAGCCACATGATCCACAACTGAAATGGATATTTCGGGTAGTCACTTATTTTGATTTGGTTATTTTGTTATTTTATGTACTTCAATTTGGCTGCTACGTGTGTACAGCAGCATTAATAGTGCCTAATGGACCACTCTGAGCTCCCGTTCAGTTTCTTTCTCTTTTTTTTCATTAACCTGGTTACAAAGTTGTTTACCTGCCTTTTGTTGGTATCACTGAGCTTTTGAGACCTGGAGAAAAAAGGGTATTCGAGCTACAAGCTACTGCTGTATTTTATCTCTAGCTTCCATAGTTACTTCTGTAAGGCTGCATTTACATAAGTGTAACAGGATTAGGCTTGTCTGTGGGTGAGTGTTGTCAGGATCAGTGCCCAAGTATCAATCTCAACACAGGGAATTTGCTTCTATGCACAGTCCAGTCCTTTATTAACATTATGCCATCTCCTCTGATTATACAGTGCTTCATATCAACATGCATAATATATGGCACAAGTCTCCCATATATATATATATATATATATGTCTCTCATCGTAACCAAGCCAAGTTCTCATCGTAACCAAGCCAAGTACGTGCACTTGAGACCTCGCATCTTCATGAATATTAGACCCCTTGTCTCTCCCTCTGTTCCCCTTCCTAAGTCTCTCCCACAGCTCCTGTCTCTCAGATTGTAAGCTCTAGGGGTAGGGACCGTGTCTATTTTATTACTTTGTAAAGTGCCAGGTACACTGCTGGCGCTATATAAATGTTTGTTAATAATAATAATAATAATAATAATAATAATAATATACAGTCTTCTCCAGTCAGGCCTACAGACCTCTCTTGATTCTAGCTAGGCCCCACTCTCAGGTTGACTCCGTCTCAAGTCTCCTAGGTCAGGCAAGTTCCCCATGCCTACTACAAGCCTACCAAGTAATTGGTATGCTCCAAGTAATTGGAGTTACTTTCCAATTCCAGCCAAGCTACTCACTTTCTTCTGGTTAGCCAAGCATCTTACATCATGAGCTTTCACTACACACATAGGCTCAACAACCAGGAGCTCCTCTCAGTTTACCAACCTCCTACAGACTGAGCTCTTTCTGCTCTGGCTAAGCTTTTATACCTCAGGGCTGGCTCCTGCCACACCCAATTCCTCACCTGCTTCCTGTCAGCACCTGCAGCTCAGCTCACGCTATTTTAGTGTCGGCGCTAGCTGTCTTAAAGGGCCAGCGGCCCACAGGGACTCTGCCCTGTTACAGTAAGACTTACCTCCTACCTGCAATCCTTGTTGCAGGAGTTTGTATTCACACGTTAATTGTTCCCATGTTCCCTCCACCACCTCAAAAATTACTGCCCACATATTACCGGTCTAGATTTTTCTTTTCAATATTATATGAATTATTATTATTATAAGCATTTGTATAGCACCAGCTGTGTACCTGGCGCTTTACAGAACAGTAAGATAGACACGGTCCCTGCCTATGGCTTACAATCTAATAGACATGGAGGGGGGAGACAAGGAGAGGGGACATAGGGAGAGACAAGGGATAAACAACATTCAAGCGGATGCGAAGTCTCAGGTGCACGTGCTTGGCTTGGTTGCAGTTAGGCAGGAGTCTGCAGGGAGGGCAGACAGTAAAAATTGAAGGCAAGTTCTAGCAGGCGTCAGGAAAGGCGATGAGGAAGAGGTGGGTTTTGAGGAGGGATCTGAAGGTGCGGAGGGAGGGGGCAAGGCGGATGTGGGGAGGCACCCAACCGGGCAGGCAGTAGAGAATTCATTCCCACAAAGGGGAAAATCACTTCTATTCCCTACTGCAGCAATTAAGGCTACTGATAGGCAGATTAATCCCATCACACATAATGAGAAATACATGTTATAGATTTGGAATGATGTTAATCCTTGCTTTCTGACAGCTTTGGGGGAATTCAAGTACATTACACCTGGTACATCCTGCAATCTAATCCTTTCACGCATTAAAAAAATAAAGCTTGGGGAACGGTTCTTCTCATACTAAGCATCTTGCGTGAATGCAGCCAAAAATGCTTCCTAAAGTTAGCCTACTCATGCTTCGGAAGATACGCGAAGACATAGGCAGGAGAAGATTTCTCCCAAGAGAGATTGTCCGGGTTCCTAAAAATTATGAAAAGTAACTGAAATCAAACGTTATTGGCTGTTTTGCAGATGCACTTGGCCTGAAATCAATACTCTAATGAAGCTCTCACTTGGCAAAGGTGTGCGAGCTCTATTGCATGCAGGTCTCCAACTGCTGAACTGTCATTCTCTCTCAAGTAAGTCCCTACGTTTGCAGCAACTTGTATCAGAGGGAGCCTCATAGGTAAAGAATATCCAAATTTACTCAGAAATGGGTGGCACCAAAAAGCTTTATCTGAAATGCCAGCAGCATGTCTAAACACCAGGCCCCGCATCCCCGAAAAGATGGTACAGCAGCAAAAAACTTGAGAAATGCCAATGCCATCTGCTCTTTAACTAACTGCGGAACCAGAGAACAGTTTCCCTGCAACTTCATCAATCATTTGTCCTCTAATCTTGTAGGAAGGAAGGGAGGGGGGAGGCTTCTTTGAGGCCTGTTCTGCACTTGTTTTTTTCCTTCCGAGATAGGTGACAAGGGTGCTGCCAATCAGGAAGAGCTGCAGGAAGGCATCAGACTAGGATTACTTGAATAGAGATGCCAAATCGACCCGACTACCCAGGGGGTCCTGCCGGGCTTAGTTCAGAAGACCTACCAGTCCAAGTCCCTTGGATTGGGGCTGGGCCAGGCTCCCGGAAGCTGAGGAAGATGTCACTCTTCTACTACTACTACTAGCGCTACTAGGGGTACACACCACTTTACAGTCATAGATTTTCAGAGACAGCTCCTTGCTTACAATCTAAGATGGGCCAGGATGAGGGGAACACACAGGGAAAGACAGAGACCCACATATTTCCATTTTACAGATGGGGAACGGAGGATGAACGGTTATGACTTAGAGTGCATTGTGTTGGGCAAGATTCGAACCCTAGTCTCCCAGGTCCAAGTCTAGCACCTTATCTACTACACCACACTGGCTCTCCGAGGAAGAAGGCTCTGTGTCATGAAATGGGCAGGGGAACACCTTAACGCTGCTTTTTTCCTGACTTGCACTCTGCCTCTGTGGAGTGCAGTGACCTCACAGCGTGTCAGAGACAGAGAGTAGGAAATATAGAGTAGGAAGAGAGAGAATAGGAAATAAAGGTAGGAGAACACATTTGCCTCCACAATTTTCCTGGCATGCCTCTGCTTCCCTGGAGCAGGCCTAGTGCCATGCACTCAAGAAGAGGGAATGGATTCATAGCATAAATCCAGGATCTTGACCTTCTGCTGCCTTCACCCCTTAAGCATTCCACCCCCAACTCCTATGCAACCCACAGAGCTTGTACTAGGGGCTGTGATTCCCCACCCACTCTGCTTTAGTCACAAGTAGGGTTTGCCACGCATGCCTTATTTTAAGAACCCTATAACTCTATAGACATAATGGACATCCCTTGTTTACATGACACGTCTCTTATCCTGGCCACCACAGCTCCATGAAACGTAACAGATGCCCTTTATTTCAGTCTCTCTCCACACTGGAGTGCCCCTAACTTCTGAAATTCTGCTCTCGCAACCCTCGACACAAGGAAAAGGGGATTGCAGAATTTCACGGGTTGTGGTGGATTAAATTAATCAAGACAGGCCACATGGATCCATTAATTGCACAGCACATGCAAGATCCGGTCCCACAGTGGCAACAGAAGATCGTGCTTCTCCAATTCTTCCCCTAATATAACTCTTGGAAGCTCTTTCTTCAAGGTAAAATGTAAGCAGCAGACTGCACTGCACAGTGACATACATACTATTAGCGTTAGTTCCAGTAGACGGGCTCCAGTAATTGTGCTCCAAAACTGGCAAGCATATAGAGCAAGCAGAATGGTATTAGCCTTATCTCCTGTATACACTACATGATTTGCACTCATCCTGGACATTGCTTATTCTCCGTTTCCAGGGTCTGTGGAATTAAGACTCCATAAAAGTTCAAACACAAATAAAGCCAGAGGTAAATCATCACAAAAACCACAACTCATCCATGAACAGCAAATTCATCTCATCTCAGGAGACGGGCCGGAGCATGGCCAGCCAGCCAGAAAATATAACACGGCCCGACAAACAAGATCTGCATGAAAACACGATAGGATAAGCTGCTAAAAGCAATCAAGAGCAGCAGCCCCCTAGCCATCAGCATGGAAGCAGTTTAAAAATAAACTAAAAAAAACCAACAACCGTAAAAAGGAACATACTAATCTGAGATTATATGAAGGCCTTTAGCCTCCATTGTCATGACTGTTCTACACTTCAGTGATTAGAAAGAGATCCTCTTTCTAATTGTAGACACAATTGCCAGCTTCTTTGAACATAATCATCCTTATTAATTATAAAACCGAGTGCCAGACAAACCTGTACGTAAGAGGGGTTTATTTTATTTTATTGTTTTGCTGGCAGCAAAGCATGAATTAAGCTGTATTGTTGTGAGTTAAGTCCCAGCCTTCAAAGTCGGATTAGTACACAAATACTTTATCAGACCACTTGAGTTGCAACAATGCCTCAGTGCTGCTTAGCGAACTACTGCATTACAAAATGTTATCCTCTTAATGGGATTCCTTTTCAAATTGCTGTACGTATCAAAATTATTTCGTAATGGCCAACAAAGCTCTCCGGAAAGCAGGAGGGTGGGGAGGGGGAACTCGCAGAAATAGTACAAAAAATAAATATCCAGTCAACTGGCTGTGATTCTGTCTTTCTTGTCTTCATGTTTTGCTGCTTAAGAACATTACCTCTGCATTTTACAAGCCACAACTCTGCACTAACAGAACTACCACCTAGGAAAGGAGAAAGTGTTAAGGTTGGCTGCATGCAAAAAAATCCCATTCAGTGTCACAGTGAGAGAGGAAGCAGAATAGAAAGACGTTTGCAGACGGACATATGGCTCCAGTGCTCTAATGTCACAAAATCCTCTGGTAAAGGTTCCATCCTCAGTTCTAGAGCTAAAGGAGATTACGGAAGTTAAAAAAATAGACTCTTCTCCAAAGACTGACTCTCCCCTCGTGTACCACTGTGGGTCACTAAGGTCAGCCAGGAATGCCCTCTTGAAGGTATCATCTGTCCATCAAGTTCACATTAAAAAAAAAGGTACACAGAGGCACGTTCTCAGTGGCTGCTCCACAATTATGGCACTCTCTTCCCTTGGAAGTTCATCTGACCCCAATCCTCTGCATCTTCTGGAGACAACATAAGACCATTCTTTAGCAGGCATTTGGCACACACAAGTAGAGTTTGGGGAGTTGTGGGTTAAGATATTTTACTTGCTTTATTTGTGTATTATAATATATTAGAGGACAGGGAATTTTATTTTATTCTATTATGTGTATGTTGGAATGTTTCTGTCTTGTAGCCCATCCACCCTAAGACTTAATGGGAAGGACGGGCTAAAAACGTGAGTAAAAAAATAAGTATTTTTTACTATTTGTAGAGGCGAGCATCTCTCACCATTAGGCGGTTTTACTCCTCTGTTGAACTGGTATATGCACAGTTTTTATTTAGGATGCCTTTGCGGTAATAAAGCAATGAGCTTGCACTCCACTTTAGGGGCAAAAATGGTTCTATTTTAGCTACCAGAACAACAAAGCATGAGGAGGAAGACATTGAAAAGAGAGACAGCAACGTTACCAAGTTCAGCCATCAAATCCCAACCTTGTCGGACAGACACTCCGCATCGCAAAGAAATAAGAGAGCAAAGGATAAACATTTCTCGTCTTTCTTTCTTTGTATTCCTCCTCTTGAAGGGAGGCCCATTGGTGATGCATTGCCTTATACAACCTTTCCCTCCTCATGATAAAACCACCCCATAAACACAAAGTTCTGTCTGCTCAACCACAAATTATTTACATCTACTTAGGACAGTTTATTACATAAGAATGTAAGAAGTGCCATACTGGGTCAGACCAATAGTCCATCTAGCCCAGCATCCTGTCTCCGACAGTGGCCAGTCACAGTGGCTTGGGAGAAGCACCCAACAGGTCACAATGTGGGATCCATTCCGTTTTCCCCCAGCTCCCGTCATGTTCCCTGATCCTGTCTGGCTAATAGTTGCTAATGGACCTATCTTGCAGAAACTTGTCCAAACCTCTTTTAAACTCAGCTATAGTACTGGCCCTTAGCACAGCCTCTGGCAGTAGATTCCACAACCCAATTATACGCTGAGTGGAAAAAAAAATTCTTTTATTTGTTTTAAACTTGCCACCCATGAGTTTTATGGCGCGTACCCTAGTTCTAGTACTAGCTGAGAGGGTAAGTAACTGCTCCTTGTTTATTAGTTCCACACCACTCATGATGTTATAGACCTCTATCATATCTCCTTTCAGTCTTCTCTTCTCCAATCTGAAGATCCCCAACCTACCAAGCCTCTCCTCATAGGGAGCCCTTCCATGCCCTTGATCATTTTTGTTGCCCTTCTCTGTACCTTTTCTAGTTCAGCTATGTCTTTGAGATGGGGCAACCAGAACCGCACACAATATTCAAGGTGCGGTCGGACCATTGATTTGTGTAGAAGGATTGTAACATCCTCTGTTTTATTCTCTATCCCCGTCCAAATAATTCCTAACATTGTTTGCTTTTTTTTACTGCTGCTGCGCACTGCGCTGTGGATTTTATTGTACTGTCCACAACCACCCCCAGATCCTTTTCCTGAGTAGTAACTCCTAGGTTAGTACCCAGCATTGTGTACATATAGTTTGGAACATTTTTCCCTATGGTCTTTAACCTACATAAATGTATACAGGGAAGATGGCTGGGCCATCAATCTTGCTGGGTATCAAGCTCCATGCAGGAGACATTCTTGGGCAGTTTCTCTCACTTTCAAGTACTTACACCACAATGCTCTATTGAAGGTAGCAGGAAATCAAAGTAAAGCTGAAACAAGCACCCACAAAAATGGATACACCTGTCCAATTTCCAGTACTCAACATGACTGGAAAATATTGGGTACCAATCAGTTGCGACCTGATTTGAATAACCATCGTCTTGAAATGTTGATTTCTGGTCCTGAATATCGACTTTCGGTACTGATTTTTTAATCTTCTGTCCTGATTTTTCAGTTGGTAGCCAGAAAAATCCTATTTTTGGTTATCTGGGTACCTGATCAGTAATTGGTTATCCCGTCAAATAACCGAGACCGTACTCAAAAATGTGGGTATTTCCTACGAGCACCAAATTCGGTACCCATTTCAGCTCTAAATCAGAGCCTTTTTGCTTGTGCCATTTGTTTTCTCTCTGCATGCGGGTTCAGCATCCTTAAGATATTGCCAGAATGCAGGACGCTGTGCTTTCCCAGTCCTTGAGTTCTGTCCTTTGATTTCAGGAAGTCCTAAGAATGGCGTCAAAGACAAACGCTGTTCACTGTTTTGTCAAAGAGAGCAAAGACTAGCACTGCTCCAAACTGCAAGCGTGATATCTTAATCTTATTTAATGCATACCTCTCTCATTCAATTAGGTTTAACAGGATATGTGAAGTGCATACCGGAGCCGTACAAAGGCTTGATGAGAGAAAGGTAATGGAGGTACAACTGTACAAAGCTCCCAAGTTTGGGGGCCCTCAAAAACTACAGAATTTTCCACACTTTATCCTAGAGCTGAAAGGGAACCCTAGGGTCAGAGAGGATTTGGTGCAGGACTCACCGCACCCAAATCATCCCAGACATAGGCCCTTTTTACACAACACCCCCCCACTCATGCCCATGCAGGTCTGCTGCATTGGCATGAGAGTGTGTGCCACCTGAGTGACTGCCACAGTGGGTGGGTGGGTGTGCGTGCGTGCCCCCACGAAACATGCATGTCCACCCACCGCCCAAAAATGGAGCAATTGACCAAAACGGCAATTGCTCTGTGTGTGGGAATGTGGGGGGAAGTGTGTGCACCGGCGTACACTGCCCACGCTGCCGTGTGCACACCCATCCCCCCCCCCCCCCCGCAGCCCTTACAAAAAGGGCCATAGACTCATCAACCACTTCTTTAAAAATTGAGTCACTTGGATACGCTGGGGCTTCCAGGGTGGGGTGGGAGCCCAGCAGGCCCACTCAAGTACTTTTGTACATGGGGTGGGCAGCACCTGCCCCCTTACAAAAAACATTTGGGCAGACCTCCCTGGTCCAAGATGACATGGAGCAACCCGCCTCCCCAAACAGGAAGGCCCTGCCCCCTACATCTAAGCATACCCCACCCTTCCCATCCTAGTAGCACCTGGATGCCCCACCCAAGCGACCCCCGGCTGCCTGCCCCAGGACCCTGGAGCATGCCAGTCTCCACCCATTCTCCAAAGGTGGTTGAGTTGTGCACCTCTGGCTTAGTCTGTCATTTCGACTTAGCTTTACATAGCCAAAAATCTTGCATGCTCTCGCTAATAGAAATCAGTCTGGTAAAAAGATATCTAATCTACTCCATCACCAAAGAGGAAGTGCATACCATACCCAGAAAGGCATGCCTTGCGGTTGTCAAGAGGTAGATCTACAATTCATAACAGCAACTGATAAGACAACCCTAGCCATGGTTTGCTACAATGGCTTTATTATGCTTACGACAGAACTTGTTACGGTGTCTTCAGGGCCCTTTGCACACCACAGACTGCCTTTGTTCATTCTATTACCATTCCGAGTCAGGAGTGGGGAACCTTTTCCTTGCCTCGGGTCACTTCAAAAGTTCACAAAAACTCCATGGGCCAGACAGGAGTTGGGAAGTGGGCGATGCTTAAGGGGGTCTGTTCAAGATGGGGCAAAGAAGGTTAGGGTCACGGATCCATCCTCTATCCTCAGTGCATGCCCTCATCTCGGTTCCCTTCCCCATAGCTCACTCTTTCAATGCTTGAGGGTCGGGGTTGGATCCCTGGGCCGGATTCAGGAATCGAAAAAGGTCCCACAAACCCATTTTGGCCTGTGATCTGGAGATTCCCCATCCTTGCTTCCAAGCCATTATATGCATAAAACCCAAACAAACTCAAGGTAAGGCAGTCCTAATTACAGAAGATTTGAGAACATTATACAAATGCTTCATGAGTCAGAACGCTCTTGAACACACCACGCACGAGAGGCACAAGCACAGCCACACCGCACGGAGCTAAATGAGCTCTCTGCTGCAGCACTGTGCTTTGCCCAGCAACTAGGCATTGCCTACAAGTGAGAAACGGCTACAATTAAAATGCCATCTCCATGTAGGAATCATGGTTTATTGAGCACACGTGCACCTGGATGCTTTTTGAAAGCTGATCAGTTACAGCTCACAAAACAATGACTTGGTCTCTGCACACATGCCCAGCCCACATCCACAAGCAGCACTGGAGCCAACAGCAGCTAGCCCTTGGCTCCTCTGTTCAAGAAATATCACTCTCACGCTGCTTTCTCGTTTACGATGTTGGCGTTCCCTGGCTATTAGGAAACACAGGACGGCAAAGCAATTCGTGTATTCCCGACTGAAATGGTTACTTAAAAACCCATTAAGAAGAATTAATGGAATCGATTCCTCCAGCATCACCGCTGCTGCTTTCGTTTTTGAAGCACTGCCCATCGTGCAGTTAGAAGTCAGAACCACCGCCCTGCCTTGTCTTTTCTCCTCCCCGTCATCTGATGGTATCGCCACTTCCCTTACTGGGCTGAGTTTCACCACGAGAAGCTATGTTACTTGTAGCTGCATGACTAAGCAATGTGGCTAGCTGGGTTGTTTTCGCTGCATAGCCTTAAAAGGAGGCTCCGAAATAGAAAGCCACATTATTTCTCAACAAAAAAATCTAGTTAACTCCTTGACATCTCAAAACTGGGCTGCTACAGGTTTTCTTTACCAAGCTTGAAAGTCAGTGAGGGTAGCATGGGTAGGGAGGGCAGAGGTGCAAGGCAGTGGGTCATGGGTGGCCTTTGCAGGATTGGGACCACTCCAGAGTCAGGTGATTATCTAGGTGCCAATCAGGAATGCAGACCAATGCCAATAGGTGATGCCAAGCTGAGCGATCATAGTGATGGGAATCTAAAAGGCAGAACCCAGAAACTAGACAGGAAATCAGTGCTGGAACAAAGGCTAGACAACAATCGAGAGGGAGGATTGGAGAACAAGCTGGGAGCCCGATGGAGGAAGGGAGGCTGAAAGCAGGACTGGAGGCTCGGGAAACGGGAACAGCAAGAAAACAGGGAGCCGGGGTAGAAAAAGAGAGGCACCTGTCAGCACGTTCCATTTTCACCTGGAGACTCCAGGTTCTGATTCAGAGTCTCCAGGCTCCCGGAGAGCAAGGGGCAGCCCCATCAGAAGGAAAGTTTGCCAGAGAGACGTACCCACCACTTGGGGACATGCGAAATCCGGTCATGATGCTCCGTAAGGGGCAGGGCTACATCAGCCCCTTTGTGAGCATTCTGCTGTCACGACACTCGGTAAAGGGGTAGGGTTACGTCAGAAAGGGCCGAGACAGCCCCTTGGGTCCGCCCTCCCCTTGGTATGGCCCTGCTTACACCAGGTGAAGGCCTGGAGGAAAGTGGTAATAACCTTAGACACACTCCAAACTGAGGCCTGGACCTGCTGGGCAGTCAAATACTGGAGAGCAGCCAATCAGGAGAGCTGGAAGGGCAACATGAGCTGCCGAAATCAAAACCCTCTAATCCATATTCGACTCAAGGAATACGAGTGGGGCTGTCTGCTGCCTGGAAATACCAGGGAAGCTGGCTCAAGGTCTGCTGTTCCTAACAACAAGGGACTGGTACTACTGGGCCCATAAATTTAATTGCACAATACCAAGTTCTATCTGCTTACAAACTGGCTTTAATGTCCATTTTGAGGTCCAGGGGTTCAGTAATAGGAGCTGAGCTGTAACTCTCAGGAAATGAGATACAGAAGAACATACAATTGTATCACAAAAGGGGTGTGATTCTGAACTAGTGAACAAAGCAGATTGTCACTTGAACCATCTACAGTCAAATCCACTTATCCAGATTCAAGTTAAGCAAGTTCTGGTTAAGTTGAATCATAGGTGACTGGTAACAGTCAATGGGGGGGGGGGGCACGTTGCAGGGGTTGAGGGCTGGGCAGGGGTTCTATAAGGGTTCTGAAAATTTGGGAGGCAATGCATCACCTACGAGTCAAATTAGTTTGTTTCCTCCAGCTTGAGGTCTATAGGGATTGATTGCTTTTTTATCTGGATAAGTAGAATTCTGAACCCGGATACCTCCATTTTTAAGGTGTCTAGCGTATACCCACCCACCTAAAGTTTCAGGACCTTTGTGTACACCAATAATTTCTTGGCAGAATGTGGTTAAAATACTGCAGTATATACCCTGTCCAGGCAAGTCCTCATGCTAGAAAGGCTAGAGACGGACATTAGGGGACATCCGTTTCCCAGCTCTCCAGACAAACAGACCAACAGTGACAGCAAACTTGTGGATGGAATCCTGTCAATTCTGACTCTGGGAGTTTCAAGTGGGCTGTCAGGGGAGCAAGCACCAGTTTCCCCCATCTGCAGCCCATCCAAGACTCCCAGAGTAAGAACAGATGTCTGCTTAAGTAGAATTTCTAAGAAGTCAAACTTTTTTATTTGGCCAGAGAAATTCGACTGAAGCAGACTCCACTGCATTCCAATCTGAATGTATAAAAATCCTTCAGCGGTTCAGTATTTGCTCTCGGCTCAGCGCACAGCTGTGGAACTACATGATGCATCAAAACAGGTCTCCTAAATCTGCTGTTGTACGTTTGTGCTGTTCTCATTTCATTCTGCCCTTGGACAATTGTGTATGTACATGTAAGTTCTCCTGTGCTATTTTGTTGCAACAGAAGGGAAGTTACAACTTTGGCTACTCTATTTGGATTGATAAATGAGAAACATTTTCATTGCCAAGGGAAGAAAAAGCTCTGCTCCGAGCTCCATGCAGCACGTTCAAGCCAACAAACAGCCACATTTATAACACTTCATCTTCCTGACACTGACTAGATTGCATTTTTAGCCTAAAACAGGGCTGTCTGCTTTGTTTAGCAGCTGCTTCCTCATAGTTATCAGGTGCGGGGTTTCCATTTTCCACTGGCGCTGAGTGCAATGAAATTCATGGTTAAGTCCACGATGTGTCTATTTGTTCAACGCCAAGTGAATAAGGACATTTTTGCAAAAATATCTGCTAAGGCAAGCATTTCCATTTTTAAAAGATTATTCCCAATATGTTCATCATTTGCCTGCTCATCTTCCTGAGGCAATGCAAGACTTTCCTATTTTCAGGCCCCCAGGCTTGAACCAGCCTGCTGGGTGCTGGCAGTCGACCCCACAGTGCCACCAGCTCATGCTGACCGGAGCCTAGCATTGACAATGAAGACCATCCCCAGTGCTCATCCGGCCACACCCCTCTTCAACCTTGCTCCACAGTCCCAGCTTTCTGGTTGGATGCTGGTTTATATATAAAGCCAGTCCAAAGTCATCGGAAGCTGAGTGGATCATCAGTCACTCGCTTCCTGATTCCCAGTCTTCCTGGATCCTAGATACCTTCTTGTCCTACCTGATTCCAGGGTATCTCCTTGGTTGGTCTGCCTGCCTATGCTCCTGCGTGCATGGCTCGCCATCTGCTTCGATGCATAAGCTATGCAACTGCTTCTAAAGCCTACATACATCTTTCTGACCCTGCCTGCTTCACCCAGCCCATGCCTGCCTGTTCATCTTCCCCACTTGATCCTTGGCCGCTATTCTACACAGACCCTCCTGGACCCGATCATGCACTAACGCTTCAACCCTGGACCCGATCCTGAACTACTCTCCAGAACCGGATCCTGCTACAACTCTCTTTGCCCCAACCTTGGCCCTGACACCTATTTGGCAAGAAAGGCTAGATTTTGGAGAAATTTAGAAAAGATTTTAACTGGTTTGTATTTCTATATTTTAAAATATAAATTGTATGCATTGTAACCTACTCTGAGTCCTCAGGATCGGGCACGATAAAAATCTGAATGAATAAATAAGTAAATAAAATTCTAGAGCCCTGGTTCAGGTCAAATTTTACAATGCAAACCCAGTCTGAGCGCTGCTGTGATCACAACACAGCCAGGCTTTTCAGAGCCGTAGCTTGATACATCAGGGTTGACCTTGCTCCCTCGTCTCCTAGGGTGTTAACAAATGTGACAGGGCGCGGTTCCACAGCCTTATCCCCATCCATGTTCGAACACAACGCTCCCCACAAGGCGCACTGCGGCATCGGCTCTGGCCGGAAAGGCCTTCAAACTAAAACAAGCTTGATGGAACCAGTCAGGTCCTGATCAGCTTGGTTTGGTCTTCAGGGCCTTTCCTCCTCCTTGTGGGGAACACCGAGAATCAGGTTTGTGTATAAATATATGGATGCCTCTACATTTATTAAGTCCAGGGCTGGGAACTTTTTCTCTCCTGTGAACCACTTTCAAATTCAGTACAAGCTCCATATGCCACATATGGGTGCTGGGGTGGTTTGAGGGGTGTGCTCAGAATGGGGTGAAGGAAGGAAAAGGTCCAAATCACGGATTTATGCCACGAATGCATCCCCTGTCCTTGAGTGCATGCCCTCATCTCCACTCCCTTCCCCTAGTCTCACTTCTTCAGTGCTTAAGGAAAGTAACTAGATCCATGGGTAAGACCCAGGAACTGGGAAGAAGCCAAACAAACAGCCTTGTGTCAGATCTCGTCCATGGACTGCAGCTTCTCCACCTCTGGTCAAGTCAATATCTGTAGCTCTGGGACACCGTTATGGTACCGATGACTTGGTCGTATTAGGTTTTTTGATTTATTTTTTAGTGTCCATACACTCCGCATAAAAAGAACCTAAGTTTCCTAGAGCCGCTGATCAATCATTTCAGTGAGGGAAGAGTATGAAGGAATAGCCACGGGCGATACAAATTACTTTATGAATCCAAAAGGGATTGAGCAAGTGAGATAAGAAGTTTTACTTCGACATCCCAAGTCTCAAAAATCCAAATCAAGAAAATCCTCCTGGAAGCCTAAGTTTGAGCTTCTATAAGCAGTGACCCCCAAACAGGGTAAGACAGAATCCTGAGCTAATAGGGTAACTGGATTAAAAAAAAATTTTTAAAAAGGGATTGGATAAATTCCAAGAGGATAGGACCATACATGGCTATTAATCAACTTGACCAAGGGATGAGCCCTTTGCCTAGCAGGGGATGGGAGCACATAGCAGGAAATGGGTCAGTCCACATGACCTATTGTGCACTTCTCTAAAGCAACTGGGGTGGGTCACTGTTGGAAGTGGGATGGTGGGAATATTTGGCTGAGTCAGTGTGGCACTTCCGAACTGCTTCGGAACACTGCAGCAAGAGTTGAGACAAGTAATCGCGGGTATATAGGTGGGGCATGAAAACCCTCAAGCATCAGCTTTGTTCTGAAACAACCTCTCTGTCAGGAACAAAGTGTTTGGATGGAAGGCTCCTACTTTGTGGTTTCGTTTACTACCCAAATTTTAGCTCATTTGAATGGCATCAGAACACACGGCAGCTATGAAACCATAGCTCACCTTGTCCTTGCTCCAAGCCAGAGAGAGCATCAAGAAGATGGGGCTGAGGTCACTTTACATGCCAGTCCCTTAGCATCCCTTTCAAAAAGGTCAGCTAGCATCAATATTGGGTGGCAACTTTATAATTCACAGATGTATCCACTGGGACCTGAGCTAAGGTACCAACTCATTTTGGAGAGGCCAGGATCTAATTTTCACTTGATGACTACTAAGAATCATGGCACACGGAGGCTAAATTCCAGAAAGGGAATGATGGTCTGTGGACAAAATCCTCCATCCTCCTATCACCAGTCCTCTCAGCTGCTTTCCTTATGGACCCATTTCCCTTCATGTCGGCTATATTCCAGCAGAGGAAACTATTGTAAACAACCAACATTTAAAAACAGCAACAGAAGACATGTGTTGCATTCAGGGATTTTCCTTTCCCGAGTCAACTAGAAATTAAAGGCCTGTTGAGCCGATAGGATACAGGGCTCATGCCAAAATGAGCTGGATCCTAAAACAGCAGAGAGCTAGATAAGCTGGTTCCCTCATGACTACAAAGTGCTGAAGTTACGACATTATGGTTGAGGTGCTAAATGTTCATCACTTTCATGCCTACTAAAGGCTTATTTTTTCCCTCTTTGGTGTTACTTAGTGCGGTGTCTGAAGTGAGCCCCGTAACCTTCTACAGAAGATCTTAAATCAAATAGGTAGGAGAAAATAGTGCAGACTTGCACAGAAGGGAAGCAGATACAATAGAGCCTAGGCTCAAAGTTGTCCCCAATCTTTACATCAAGGGCATAGCTATAAACAGGTGCTTGGGAGGTCCAAGTCCTCTACTGTAGCTGCATCCCGTTTGCTGTTCTCTCCTTCCCTTACTGCATTACCCGTTTCCAACCCACCTGGCTCATCCCTGCTCCCCACCTGTACTCCAAGGACAGTCAGAGGGAGGGCCCATTCCAACCCAGCTATGCCCTGCTGTATTCCATCAGCGAGCACCTAGCTCAAGTTCCAGAAAAAGGTTTTCCCACCCCAACCCATTTCTCTGAGTATTTAGTAGAGCAAAAAAGATTCAAAAGACAAAGTCTGCCCCCTTGCTAGAAAGACTGCTCTCAGAAGACACTACTGTTATTTACACAGCTGTATTTGCAAAAATCTCTGCAACATCAAAACTGGGGGTGGGGTGGAAACCCAGCATGGATATAAAAGAACCATGTTAGGATTCCAGATGAAAAACTATAATCTGCTTTAATTCAGTTTGGTTTCCGAGACAATCCCCAACACACACAAAACCAAAAAAGGTTATTGCAACAGAACGGTTCGCTTTAGCAAGGAGCTCTTTCGCGTGCAAATTTCTAGTCCTTTCAATTTGTGTTTGCTGCTTTGGAGACACTAATGAGCTAGAGGTCCAAAAATCAAGCACTTCCAAGGCACGCGTTTATAGCACTTTCTGATTCGGTGATTGTGCATAATGAAATCAAATCCCGTATTACGAGGTATTCCAAGGTGGCTGGGCTGGAACACCATCAAAAGCACTGAGAAGGGAGCAGGGGAGATAAGTGGCTAATGCACAAGGTCTTTTAAAGGCCTCCCAGAATCAGAGCTATTCTCAACCTATGTGGCCCTTCCTACAGAGTAAATGTGAGAAATGGAAAGGAATTCACAAGAGACTCGGAAATCAAATGAACTAGTACCACTGGGACAGAAGCCTCCAAATAGCCATCAACTTAAAATCAGGGGGGCACAGCTTACCTTGTGTCCCCCAGGCAAAAGGCATGGCTCTACATTCAAAAGAGGACTAAACTTCTAGCAGTGCACGGCTGAGCTGGTCATTGCTTGAATGCTGCAACAAGTTAAGGAGTTGGCTTTCTTGCCAGAATCTGGCTTATCTGTATCCCACTCCCCTTCCCCCCATCCCCACCTGATGTGGGAAAAGATGCCGGATTTAACAGCGATAAAGCTCAATAAAGCTACAGAGTTTGGGTGGCAGGCAGGTCTTAATTTGTTAAATAAAATAATAATAATAAATAATGGTGCTTGTGTTCACCCCTGGGAGTACAGTGGGGCATTCAGAAGGGCTGGTAGAGCTACCCAACCCAGTCCCAAGATCCCACCAGTCCCCGGTTCTAGTCCCTTCTTTACAAGTTCTTGCTCAGGGCTGGATAAAACTGGCTCTGCAGTCACCAGTGATCAGCCGGCCAATAGCAAAACACTCCTTGCCAAACAGCTGATGGGTGGCAGTAGCAGAACCCTCCTCTGCCATTCACAGTCCCCCAGAGATGTCAGGGGTGACACTGGGGCCGTTTGTAGATGAGCACGGCGGCGCCCGCGCTTGTTTTCAAAAAAGCCGGCAGCCCGTTCCACACGTGACGCTGCCGCCGAATACGCACATGTGCAGGCGATGCGCTTCCATTTCCGGCCGTGTATGACCAGCCTCGATCGCCGACCCGGTCTGTTCGCGCCCAGAAATGGATGCGCATCGCCCGCGCATGCGCGTATTCGGCGGCAGCATCACGTGTGGAACGGGCTGCCGGCTTTTTTGAGAAACAAGCGCGGGCACCGCCACGCTCGTCTGAAAACGGCCTGGGTCTCTTGCATCCAGTCATGGGTGTGGTCTGGCACAGTAACAACAGTGATCAATTGTATGGTTTGAATCCTGCCCTAGCCATGAACTCACTGGGTGACCTCAGGCACGGTCACAACCTCTCAGCCCAAGTTCCCCATCTGTAAAATGGGAATATGTGCATGTCTGTCTCTCCCTGTGTTTCCCCTCACCACTTGTCCACCTTAGATTGTAAGCCCAGTGGGCAGGGAACTATCTCCGAACACCGGAGACTGTAAACCACTGCGTACACCTAGTAGCGCTATAGAAATGATTAGTAGCAGTAGTAGGTGTCGGAGATGAGCCTTTGCAGGCCCTGGCACAAATTAAGCCCTGGGGCTTAAATCAGATCAGTCTGTGGAAGAGACGCTTTTCTTTGGGACTGTTTTAATTGCCGATACCACTGGAGTTCAGCCAGCCCCAGGGCTACTGGAAAGTGAATCAAGCACACATGAAGCCATCCCGGGGCTAGCTGAGCTCCGCCATTCAACATACAACTGCATGTGGGGGTGGGGGAATAGGATTACGTTCACTTCCAGGCGTTGCATAAGAATCTAAGAAATGCAATGTTGGGTCAGACCAATGGTCTATTGAGCCTAGAACCCTGTCTTCAACAATGGCCATTCTCAGTCACTTTAGAGACGTACCCAGAAAATCCTAATGGAGTGATCCATTTGCTGCTGTTGACTCCCAGCCCCCGACAGTCGAAGGATGCACACCGCGACCTACTTAAACCGAGAGCCAGCAATTTTGATTATTATTTATATACTGCCAGCAACGTACCTGGCACTGAACCATCATTAATTAGAGACCCTCTAGGATTACACTCTAGGATGGACAAGAGAGAGAGGAACGTGGGGGAGACGGGGCTACATTCATGAAGTTGAGAACTTGCAGGTGCACACGCTTAGCAGAGAGAAGAGAAGGGGACCCTGAGCGAAAGGGCAGTATGAGGAGCATCGATAAGCCAGCTGTCTGGGTGAGGAGCTAGGGAAAGCCTGAGGGCACTAGGTAGGGGGGTTTTTTTTAGGAGTAATTTGAAAATTACAAATTCTTTGTAGGGTCTATCTATGGCTGTGTTCTCACCCGCGGCAGCGGTGGCAGCAGCGGGAGGGGCGAGGGAAGACACGCAAAATCCTGCCCTGACATGCGCGAGAGAAGCCGCAGCAGATCCCCGTTCGCACCGGCTCTTTTCCCGTCGGCCGGCTCCTCCGCTCTGCCGTGGCTTCCCTCGCCCCTCCTGCTGCTGCCACCGCCACTGCAGGAGAGAACACAGCCCAAGTTGCTTACATCAAACAGGGCCTGAAAGGAGACTGGAGACCATGACCATTTAAGAGCTTTCTTCCCAAAGTGGTTTTGGAGACTAATCTGACAGAAGTGTCGAGTGGTTGTCATTTGGGTTTCAGAAAAATACACAAATCAATGCTGGAAAGGGGGAGGGGGGGGAAAGAAAAAAAAGTCAAAGGAATGTCAGGCAAGCAAGAGCAGAAGCTTCCAGCAAAGCAGACATGGCATAAAACGGGACTAATTTTAGTTTTCAAGACTCCGCTTCCCTGGTGTGATTAGGAGAGGACCAAACCTACTCTGTGTGGTTTGGAGTGCAGCGTGGGTTTAAAAGAAGCGCCTCCTCTTACAGAAAGGTAGAAAAGGCAAGACAACCATAGCCATGCCCAACGGAAAGGAGTCCTGACAAAGGTTCCGGCTATCTGAAGTGCCGTCTTTTCCGTTTGCATGGATTCCCTACAGATAAGCAGCTAGAAAACTGAATCGTGAAGTCAGTCACTGCCCGATTTCTTATTTTAGAATCCAGCTGCTCAGAGCAAAACTTGTTTTTGAGATTGCCTTCTGATGCTAAGTGAAAACCACAGTCAAACAAGGTCTCGGTTACTCCCTTCATCCGCCTGTCTGCTTTGGACATATACATTGAAACTAAGCCTGTTATATAGCCCATAACGTAGTCTTTTTGTTCTGGTTCACATGGCTTGTTAAACCGATTAGCTTGAAACAAAGAAAAGGCTTTCAAAAGGAAGAAGACAGCAGGCATTCTGGTGTCTAACTGAAAATCAGTCATTGTTTTCCAATGGAAGTGGGACTCGGACTTGATTCACACCTCCAAAGCCCATCACCCAATGCCAAATGCTCCTTAGTACTGAGGAACAATTAGTTCTCTTTGTTGTGGCTTTGTGCCACTGGTGCTGGAGGCAGAAGTCTGTTTGTTAAAGCATTAATTGCATCTCAAACTCTTTGGCGATTCAAAGGATAATTTAGAAGTAGGGATGAAATGAGATCTTGCCCAAATGGGAAATCTCATCAAAATCCCGGTTCCCAAAACATGGGAATCTCTTGGTACTTAATGTTTCAGCCAACATTTTGTTTCTTGACTTACGGACTTTCCATGTACCGCTTTGCTGTCAATTTCAAATCCTGGGAGGTAATACCAGTGCAGTAACACATTTCTCTTGTATTTTCTCTTGTTGCATTTTCCCTTGTACTTCCTTGTCACTCATTGGCTAGTACGCAGATTCCTTTACTCATCTGCAATCCAGTTGTTGATCGGTCAAAGCAAAGAAGACAACATAGAACAACAGTTCTGATTGGAGGCACTGGAGTGTAGGTTAAGGTGTACTGTGGGGAGGTTAAGGGGTGTGCTTATTCACACAGTGACTGGTTCAAACAAACTTGGAAGTAAAGCAGTATCCTCAGCAATGCCTAAGTGGTAAATGAACAGCACACAGTACGCAGTAAATGGTAAGCAGAAAGTCGGTAACTTGGAACGGTATTGCAAGAATCAAGAAATCACATCAGTATTGGGAAACTGCCAGGAAATCTATCCCATTTCACAATATGGCAAAATTACTTGCAAATAAAAATTTTGCTGCTCATTTCAGCCCTACTTAGAAGTTCTGTAGATAGAGAGATTTTATCAGTAAAGCCTAATGAATAAGATGTTGGACTTGGATGTGGGAGACCAGGGTTCAAATCCCTTCTTAGCCATAAACTCACTGGATGACCTTCGGCAAGTCTCTCTGACTCAGTTTTCCATCTGTAAAATGGGAAAGGTAATGAGCTACCTCAGAGGGTTGTTGTGAGGGTGAACTAGATCAAGAATATAAAGAAGGGGTGGCCCAGAGGTAGATCACAATCCACTGGTGGATCACAAGCTAGTCTCTAACAGATCAGAGTGTAGGGAAGGGGATCTGTTCTTCAGGGATGTCTTCTGGGGAGGTGAAAGGGATCAGCAGTGCCCCACAGTGTCTCCAAGGAGGAGATGGATTACGGGAGCTCCTCCAGCACAGCAGAGAAGGCTCTCTCTAAAGGGCAGTGGTCCTCTCCGATCCCGAGACCAGTTGCTGAAGTGTGCTAGTTGGGATCCAGCAGGGCTTCTGGCCCGAAGCATGGGAGTCAATGAGAGGGGTCCTAGTAGATCACCTGATGAGGAGGCTTGGATCACGTGGCTTGCATGCACCTTATATAAGTCTGGCCACCTCTGTTATAAAACAGGTCACTATATAATAATGCAATTATTTATTTATTTTATTTCATTTTATTTATTTATTTATTTTCAGGGGAGAAGGGGGAAGTAAGAAAAGGGCCAAAATCTGGGCTTTCATCTCCAAATGTGCAAAAATACTAGTTCCAAGTCTTAGTTTTCAAAAACTATTTGTTTGACTGGGTTTGTGGGTGGGTTTGAGAAAGGGTTTTTAAAGGGGCATTTTGCCGCTTTATTAGCAGGCTGAGCTAAGTTGCTGTTTGTATGTGATTGCAAACTAGGGCTGCCAAGCTGCAAAACAGTAAATGCAGATTGTGCAGGTCACCTAGATATTTTGGTATGAATGTTCTATTATTTCAGTCTAAACAAATGTCTGAGCTTCTGGAACTACTAAGGAGTTCCCTCTACTACCCCCACTTTACGAAGTTAGCATCTAAGGAACCAAGCCAAGATGGCAGGGTTACGGCTGAAAGTGCAGCGTCATCAAGACAGAACAGAAACTTCCCCTATCCGGACAACTCAAGGGAAATAGTGTTGTCTTGATTAGAGGGGCATCCAGATAAAGGAGAATCATAAAACCTGTCCAGAGTAGAGCAGTAACAGCAATTAACAGGGAAGGCAGTTTTCACTGAAAACAGGCCATTCACCTCTTTCCCAACTTGGGAACACTTAAACATTCTGCATTTTCAGAAGTATGGAAAGTGTCAGAAATTCACCAATGGAAATATCAAAAGCGGCAAATGGGTCAAAAGAAATCCGAAAGCAAGAAATAGTGTGAACATCTGGCAACGTTCCCCAGATGACAAACATTCATGTTGGTTCAGGAGTGGCCACAGAAGCATCTGGAGACAGGAGGTTCTACTGCTGTTAGCAGCAAGGTACGACAGTTTGTAGTGAGAGAGAAGTAGAGTGTCAGAAAATGAAGCTGTTTTGCAACAATACTTTTCCAACTGAGGTTTCCCAGCTCTGGAGACAAGTTATTTGGGCTTATGAGTAGCTCAGCTTCCATGAGTCTAGTCTGGAACTATTTATTCAGGGCTGCACATTTATAGAAGCTCGATGTGTGGAATCAGTGCTGTGCCCGCAAGCCTGTAAAACATAGGACACCTGGAGCAAGGGATCAGATTAGTCAAAAGAATATTATTTGAGATAAATTAAGGTTAAAAGTTCTAGTATCATTGGTCAGTGTTCATTCTATAGCTTATAGCAGTGATTTCTGAAAAGACTGGGCACAAAAATAACTATGCTCCTGCTGAGACAATGGAAGCAGAGTTAGATCAACGTACACACTTGAAAATACACACACACACACACACACACACACACACACACACACACACACACTCTCTCTACCAGAATTACATGTATCAGGGTGTACTCCTCTGCCACTTAAGTCAATGGCAAAACACCCATTGACTTTAAATGGTGAAGGATTGCCTTGCCCAGGTCAGTATTTCCAAGCACTGTGGCTTGGCCACCTGGAGTCAACGTGGTTAAGGCATGCCAGGTCCTACAGCCCATAGCACCTAAGGGAGTGGTGTAGCCTTCCCTAAGTGTGGATTCCTTCAGAGATGGGCAGATTTAAGGGGATCTCCGATGCAAAAAACAACACTTGAATCCGTGACCTTCAGCACTTACCCACTGCATCCTGTCTGCTCACCACATTTTCTCTTTCAGACGTTTTCACACAAGCTTCTTCCACACAATTGCTGACTTTTAATATAAGCTTTGTAACAAAAATCACTCTCGTGTTTCCTCCAAGCACTGAGAACTGTGAAAAGAGACGTTGGGAACAAACAGTTTCTGCAATGTCTTCACTGCTGAAGGATTAGCAAACAGTGTTTCAGGCAGAGCCATCTAGACATTTGCTTAAGTAACTGGAATATGTACTTATTCTACTGCTGCATGCAATTTCCAACTCCTCAACGCATGGTTATTTATGGCCATGTGTTCATGTTCTTTTACGGACACATTCACAGCTCATGTTTTCTTCAGATGAATCTGCCCTATGAACCCACACCCTGATTAATATAATATTCTGGTTTTAAAGAGAGAGAATGAACTGTGGCTAAATTATACATATTCAACGTGTATACGCCGCCGCTGGGCGAGGTCATGAGAAGGTTCGGTGTCATCAATATGCTGGTAACATCCAACTCTACCTCTCGTTTTCATCCAACCCAGACCCGGGAGTCTCGGTGCTTACCCAGCGTCTGGTAGTTGTGGGGGACTGGATGAGGGCGAGCCAACTGAAGTTGAATCCTGATAAGACGGCGATGATGCTTGTGGGAAAGGCGGTGGGATTGGCATCCCCCATCATTGATGGGGTTCGCCCCCCACTGGTTCCCCAGATTCGTAGTCAGGGAGGGCTCTTCGATTCCCGGCTCCATTTGGACGTCCAGGTGGAGGCCGTGGCAAGGAGTGCTTTTCGCCAGTAACATCTGGTTCGGCAGCTTCAGCCATTTGTCTCAGACTCCAACCTGGCCACTATCATCCAAGATTTCATTACCTCAAGACTGAACTATTTTAACGCGCTCTATGTGGGGCTACCCCTGGTGCCGGTTCGGAGGCTGCAGCTGGTGCAGAATGTGGCGGCTCGTCTCCTTACACAGACGGGTTGTCGGGAGCGCATTACACCAGTGCTCCATTCTCTGCGCTGGCTGCCTATGATCTTCCGAGCCTGATTCAAGGTGTTAGTGCTGACGTATAAAGCCCTAAACAGCCTGGGCCCAGGACGGCCTCACTCCCTGGGTCCTGGATCAACCCCTGCAGTCGGCTGGGGGCGCCCTTCTTGAAGTCCCCCACGTATCCCGGGGGGCGACTATGGAGGGGGCATTCTCTGTGGACGCACCAAGGCTGTGGAACTCCCTCCCGGCGGAGGCCTGGGTGGCCCCAGACCAATCTCCTCTTTTCAACATCAATGTAAGACCTGGCTGTTCCACCAGGCTTTTGGTGAGGGAGAAGAGTGAGCGGTGGGGGATGGGGTTTTCTGATGCCGCCTGTAAATAACGGTTTGTTTTATTATTTATTTTTATATTATATTTATTACTTGTTTATGATGTTTTATTGTGGTTTTATTATTTGTTAGCCACCCCAAGCTGCTTTAGCAGGGAGGGACGGGATGTAAGTTTGGAAATAAATCAATCAAAGGTTGTTGGCTCTTCCTGTTAGGATAAACGTGGTATTTAGCGTGCCATCAGTCAAAGCAGCTAGCGAATGTGCGATTCACAGAGATACTGCAGTGTCTGAGACAGAAGAACACGCTCTTTGAAAACTTCACAGCTTAAATGCTGTCTAGTGGAACGCGCGGTGTGAAATGTATTTTACGCAGGCTCGCCACACCTTTCAGGTGACTGACAAAATATTCAGCCGAAATGGTTTAACAACAGCTACGCCGACTGGGGGAAGTCACCGAGGAGGCTGTAACAGGGAAGGAAGAGCTGCAGTCTGGCTAAAAAAATAGATTCCTATGTAGAATGAACTACGACAGCCATTCCCAAGCGATAGGCCCAAAAGGTAACCTACGAGTCCGTGGAAAGAGGTCTGTGGCTGGACCATAAGGCCAGCTACTGCTACAGCAAGAGGAACACGGATTTCTCCACTCATACTATGGCCATCTCTGGAGGGTTGGAGTGGGGAATGGAAGCTCGGGTTCAAGCAAGCCTCCTGGGAAGGGAGTTTCACAACATAGGTGCAGCAGCAGAGAACGGTCTCCCACGCGCCCCCACCCCACGGCATAGGGTAACAAATTGAATGTGCAGGACACTGCCCCTGCTGACCACAGGGGCCGCAAAGGGGAATGGTAAGATAGGGGGTCTTTCAGATATATGGAACCCAGACCATTTAGGGTTTTAAAGGTCAAAAGTTACCAAGACCTTGAATTGTGCCCAGAAAGCTATAGGGAGCCAGCGCAGACTTCAGAACACCGGTGTAATGTGCTCTCGGCGACTCGTCCCCTGAAAGGAGCCAAGTCGCCGCATTCTGCACTAGCTACAGCTTACGAACAATCTTCAAGGGCAGCCCCACGTAGAGTGCATTGCAGTAACCTAGCTTCAAGGTGATGAACGCATGGATGACAGTGGCTAGATCTGAATGAGAAAGAAAAGGATGTAGCCTCCTCACCAGATGGAGTTGGTGAAAAGTGCTCCTGGTCACCGCCGCCACCTGACAAGCTAGGCGCATTGAGGAACAAAAAAGCACTTCGAGGCTACGAACCTGCGTGACCAGAGGGGGGGCAGACCCTTTCAATGACAAGTGTCCCAATCCCCTCCAAATCACAAGACCAGCCAGCCATCATCACGTCAGTCTTGTCAGGATTCAGCTTCAATCGGCTCACTCTCATCCAATCCCCGACAGCAGCCAGGCATCAGGTAAGCACCGAGACTGCAGGACCTGGGTCGGATGAAAAGGAGAGACAGGCTGGATTAACCAGGTCCCTCACCACGCGGAACAGCTTCACTGGAGGAGACTTTGCAGATGCTAGGATAGTCAAGAAGAAAGCTTTCATCACCGCCATCACAGCCACGGAATAGTCCTTCAAAAGCGATCTATGCCGCAATCGGTCGGCTTCAGCGCGAGTCGAGCACTGCCTCTGCTCGAACCGCCTACCCTCCCCTTTCAGCTGCCTCAGGATTTTGGTAAACCAAGGGGACCTGTGCTGACGAAGAGATGGCAGCAGACACCTGGGTGCAACTATGTCAACAGCCACAGTTAAGATGTCATTCCACAAAGCGACCAGATCATCGACAGAGCAGCTGTCAAGGTCAGCGGGTAGATCCCCAGGGTACATTCCCAAGAGCAGTCAGGTGGTTGGTATACCAAGAGGATCTCCAATCTATCCCCAGCCAAATCCAGCACAAGGTGAACACACTCCATTTCGGGTGCGTTAGGCACCAAATACCTCCGAACGGCCAAAGTATCTTTACAGACCACGGCCACTCCACCTCCCGTCCCCGGAGCCTGATGCTGCACGGACAACCCGGTCAGCACCATCTGGGGACAATACCGGCCCAGATGCCTTGTCCAACCAGGTCCCCGTAATGCATACGAGGCCAGCAGCCTCATCCCAAACCAAAACATGGATAACAGATGTTTTATTAGCCACCAACCTCGCATTAAGCAGCATCAGTGTCAGACTGGGGGTCCCACTGACCTCAACTCCCAGATATCTCAAGACAGGGGGAGTGGGACATGGGAACTAACACCAAGTGTCTCCCCAAGGCCCCTATGGTCTAACCTCCCCACAACTCCCCATGCCCAGCACAACCCCAATAGCTGCCCCTCCTTCCTCCCACTCCCCAGGAAAGGCTCCCCTCCCTGGCTCATGATCAGCCATTTCCCTCCCCAAAAATGACAGCACTCAAGAAGCCCATAAGGGCCTAGATGAAGCAGTGGCCAAGAAGGGAGTCCCAAGCCCAGCACCTCTAGAGGCAGGCAGGGAGGCACGGAAACCCCTCCCTTCTCCCTCCCCAACCAATACTCCATATCCCACCCTTTCCCCCTGTACCGGATCCCCCACACTCTCACTGGGGGACCATGGCACTCCTTCCCCGCCCCCCTCCACACCCCAGCTCATCCCAATACCCAACTCGCCCCTTCCCTATCCAATCCATACCCCAAACTCCTTTTGCCCATACCCCCCACTCACAAGGGGATCGTGACACAATCCTCTACACACACACACCCCACCCCACTGTGGCAAACAGGTCAGAGAATCAAGGTTCGTCTAGTGCAACCCCTGCTTTGATGGAGGAAGTCTACAGCTACAACATCTGATAGACGACTGTCCATACTCTTTTTGAAGACTTCTAGCAACTGAGAGCTCCTACAACCCTGCCCTCACTCCCGCAAGCAACTTGCTCCATTGCCCGAAAGCTCTTACTGTTAGGAAGGTTGTTTTTTTTTGCTGATATTTAACCAAAATCTACCTTCTCGTAATTTGAGCCCATTATTTCTCCTCTTGCCCTCTGTGACAGCGAAGAACAGTTCCTTACCGTCTTTAGCTCTACCTACAACTAAACAAACTATACACATACTTCAAAAGCACTGAACTCTCTTGCTGGTCCATCCTGTCTCGAGAAGCCTAACTTGGACAGCCAAGGTTTTCCATCAGCTCATTAAACAAGCCTAGCAACTAGTGACCAGCTATTCCTTTGTCACGCACTGACAAGAAGATGATTCCAAAGACACATCCAGAGCAAAGAGAAATTCAAATGGCTAAATTTCACGAGTAACCACTCAACTAAACGCCAGCTGAACAAGGATGCAAGCGTCTCCGTATGCTGCACACTGTTAGGACTACGTTCATTCCCGTCACCTTCCAAAACACAGAGGTGTTGTTCGTCTCACTAAGTGAGAAAAATCCTATTCTCCCTCACAAAATGGCTTCCACTCTTGTAAGTCAGTACCCAGGTTCGAGCTACTGAAAGCAGTTGCCCTCAGGGGGCTGGGTGCTACCGACTGTGGCACAGTACAGGGGATCCGGCCTGCTGGGAGGAGTGCTCCCTGGACATGCTCATTAGGAGCCTGAGCAGGCCTCAGAGGCCAAGTCCCTGGACATGCTGACTAGGAGCCTGAGCAAGACTCTGAGGCGGTCATCAGACATGCTCAGCTGACATGCCCGACACCCACAAAGGCACAGGCCCCACTGAGTATATGCAAGGCCTATAAAAGCCTGCCGCTCAGTTGGCTAGAAGTGGCCATAGGAGAAGGGTCTGCTGTGAGGAACTCTTCTCCTGAAGGACACCCAGGACACCAACAGATCCACGGAGACAAGGAGCAGCCAGCAGAAACAGCTACAAGGGTCCTAGGAAGACCTACAGTCAGGTGGGACCTGTCCTGCATTATTTATACGGACTCTGGACTATACGAAGCCCTAGGACTTGGAAGGGGTTTGTATTCATATAGGATTTTGCACAACTGGTGGCGTAGACTTGGCTGTAGCAGAGGCCGGAGGCCGAAACCAAAGCTCACCTTGTGCAAGCCAAATACATACCCCAGGATCGGGGCTGTGTATTAGTGATGGAGATACCGGACTGTGGCTTAACTGGGACTGTGCAGAGAGTGTAAGGCTAATTCCCCATGGGCAAGTCAGCATCCACAAGGGCTCGGCGTATCACCCAGACACACCTACTCATCCCAGCTTGGGGTGAAAACAGAGGTTTAAGAAGGAAAGGATTTTAAGCAGAGGTTTAAAAGAAGGATCTTATTATTATTATAGACACAGCACCAGCTGACTGATATCAGACTGCTCAGCCCAACAGGCATCAGGCAGAGTGGGACTGGACTGACACTCTTAAGACCTGGGTTCTATACCTGGTTCTGCCAATAGCCTGCTTTTCAACCTTCGACGTGTCGCTTTGCCTCTGCGCGACTCGTTTCCCCAGCTGTAAAATCAGGAGGACACAGACCTCCTTTATGAAGTACCATGTGCTACAGATGAAACGTACTACCTAGAGCAGGGCTGAGGAACCTTCTCCCCCACCCTGGGCTGGTTTCACACCATCCCCAAACTCTGGGATGGGCTGAAGCATCCTGCAGGGGGGTGCATGACTGTTCCCAGAGGACTCACGTTGGGGCCATGACCCCCCCCAGAGTGCTCTGCAGGGGGGTGCAGCCGGAGCAGGAGCACTTTGCGAGTGCCCTCCAGAAGCATCCCCATTTCTTGCCTTTTGCCTGCAGACTGCATTGGAGACAAGGCCGGAGGGAGGCAGGCTACGTGCTGAGGTGAACTGTGTGGGCCAGAGGTTTTCCCATTCCTGATCTAAAGCTATGGTAGCTTCATTCACCTTCCAGCATCCTGGCATTTCCCTCAAGGAATGTTTTCCTCCGTCTTAGTTTCCTTTGTGGAAAAACTCCTGAAGATAGAGCAATTAAAGTTTAAAAGGGGTCAACATGGAAGCGAAGGCAGGGAGAAGGAAGAGAATGCACTGGAATTAAAATAAGAGCTAGAAGAAGAAAAAAAAAAAATCACACAACTGAATTGTACATCCCTGTGACTGTTGGCCCTAAGTGACTGCAGCACTAGGGGTGGGTAAGTCCTGTGGAGGATGCAGCCCTCCTGAATAGCTGGGAGTGACTCTCCCCTTTAAGGGCATTGGCTGCCTCCACAGGCCACGCTCTTCTGGGAATAGGCGTGTAGGAGGCTCTGCCGGAAGGTTTGGGGGGAAAAACCACACCCTCACCCCTAAACCCACTCATCCCAACCCCTATACCTGCCTGCCAAATGCTCTGCCACACAAAGAGTTTTACACTGCCTCCGAAGGCGCTCCGCCTTGGGCTCTGACAGGGAAGGGAGTTCTACAGTACTGGGGCAGAAACCAAGGCGGCCTCTCGCGGGCCCTTGTTGCACGAACAAGATTAGCAGGTAGTACCCGCAGGAGCGCGCTCTCTGCTGACCGGAAAGGTCGCAGGGGAACATGGAAGGAAAGGCCGTCTTTCAGATATGTTGGGCCCAGGCCATTTATTTATTATTTATTTATTCATTAAAATTTATACCCCACCCGTTCTCCGAAGGCTCAGGGTGGTTTACAAAAGCAAACACACAAAATAGTCAAAATATAAAATAAAAAACCCCTAAAAATCCCAACTCACCCCCCAAGAAACCCACCCACCCAGACTCTCTCCACCTGCCAAACAAAAAAAAAGTTTTGCACTGCCTCCGGAATAAGCTCAAGTGAGCCTCCGGAGGAAGAGAGTTCGAAAGAACAGGGGCAGCAACCAAGAACACCTCTCTGCAGGCCCTTGTCATACAGACAAAGCTGACCGGCTCTCTGCGGGCCCTTGTCATACAGACAAAGATGGCCGGTGGTTCCCGCAAGAGGGCAGTTCCGGCCAACTGCAGGGGCTACAGTGAAGCATGGAAGGAAAGGCAGTCTTTCAAATACGTGGGGCTCAAATTGTCTATGGCCTTAAAGGTCAAAACCAGCACCTTGACTTGTGCCCAGCAAGCTATAGGAAGTCAGTGCAGACTACGGAGCACAGGTCTAACGTGCTCACGGCGTCACCCACCCCTGAAAGGAGAAGAGCTGCCACATTCTGCTCTTGCTGCAGCTTCCGAACAGTCATCAAAGACAGCCCACGTACAGCAATCTAGCCTAGAGGTAATGAAAGTATGGATGATGGTGGCTAGATCCAAATCAGAAAGGGGAAATTGAGTTGCACGGAGGCAGAGTGACAGGCAGCACAGTAAGCGCTTGGCAGAATCAGGAATAGAACGCAGTCTAATGTAGCTGGGCTCTTCTGAGCCGGATGTGGTCGGATGCCCAGTCCCACACAGAGCACCAACATTACAACAGTCCCTAAGGGAGGGACAGAAAAAGGACAAGACTAGGGTACTCCTCCACCCGTTTCCAACATGGCTACACTCCCTACCTTGACATCACAGTGGTTTATACAGGCAGCAGGGCCTTCTGCCATGAGGAAGACAACCTGGCCTAAGCTAAGGAACATGGGGTGATTGTGAATGAGGTGGGGATTTGACAACACTTCTGAGGGAAAGGAATCATTTCTAAAGCATTTTCCGTGTTTTAAGTGCTTTATAATCCGTATCTAATTCACTCTCTCAACGACCCTGTGAGGTAGTTTGTTATTACAAGTCCAAATGGTACCCAGAGAGTTCATGGCACAGACAGGATTTGAACTAAGGTCTTTCAGTCCAAGTGCGACACCTTATCCACTAGGCTACACCGGTTCTTTGCAGCTCCGACGTTCTAGGCCACTCTTCTGGTAACTAAAGGCAAATTCTGCCATGCTGGTTAATCTCATCTTCATCACAGAGGATAAGGGGGAAGCAATCAGCTCCCAGCCTACTTGGGAAGCAGTGAGCTACACCTTACCAACTATAGGACTCCAGCCACACTCCCTCAGCTGACTGGAAATCACAGGGGAATATAATGTAAGGGTGATGCTTCCTGACTCAATGTGCCCAATCCCACGCAAGAGCAGAAGCTGTGGTAGCTTTTAACCGGAGACGAGGCTGAATAATAAAAGGCCATCTTACAGAAAGCCTGATACGAAGAACATACTCACTGGGTTGTGCATTTCCTCCGCGGAATGATGAACAGCCCACCAGTCAGCTGTCCACTCCCAGGCGTTCCCCACTACGTTGTACAAGCCGTAGCCATTCGGAGGAAATGCTGAAACCTACAAAGAGGTGCAGAGAAGACAAAAGGAGCTCTTATTTACATTTCAGAGCACAACACGCAGGTTAACTCCTTCAGGCCATCAAGTTTGGAGCCAACCAATCCTGACTCAGAAATGCAGCTGTCAATTTTCAGTAGCAGAGAAACCACCAAGTTAAAACATTTGGAGAAACGGAGACTCACGAGCAAGGAAACCATTCAAAGGAGGATTTATACACAGAGATGGGTACAGCACTGGATCAGCAGAAGAAGTGAACGATAAAAAGCCTTGACATTTTCCTTTTAAATGACAGGACAAATCCATCATTATTATAGATGGTGACAATGTGTTCTTGAAGCTGGGTGGTTTTTCATGTGTGTGGTTTTGGGGGGTGGTTGGGGCTTCCCACACACACACACTTACAGGAACGATTGCTAAGTCGTACGTTATCTCCTTGCTGGCCCTGCTGCTGTTATAGAAAGATTGATAAGAAACGAGACAATAGATTTCCAACTGTCAGCGTGGGCAGACAACAGGATATTTGCTAATCTATACGCGCACACACAGCTACGGTTCTCAGTAATGAAAAGGAGACTCCAGTCAATCACTACAGGTATTAACTCGCCTCCGTACACAAGCCGGTTCTGCATCTTCCATCAGGAAAATGGAAAGGGACTACCAGTGCCATCTTCCCTCCGATTCACCCCTCCTCTCCGCATGGGTGGAGTTAGGTTTAATAAAGCCCTAGGGCAAGTGAAATCACTGGGTGGGGTGGGGCGGGGGGGGAGGAGAGAAGAGTGAGGCACCAGGAGGGGCGAGGAGGAAATTAGTCTTTTGGGTGCAAGATTGACAGTGCAGGGGTGTGTGTGAAATGCGGGGGGGGGGGCGCGGAGGGAGAGAAGAGTGGGGCACCAGGAGGGGCGAGGAGGAAGTTAGTCTTTTGGGTAGAATGGCAGCGACTGTAGGGTTGCCAGATATGCAAATATTTCCAGGATGCTTATGAAAAATACATGTTGCAGGGCCAGCATCGGCACCTAGGAGTGTTGGCCACCCCCAAATGCCTGGAGCAGTGGCGCCACTTCCCCCGTCTTACTACACCCCTGCCTCTCTGAAGGACACTAACAGTCAGAAAAATCTATTAATTTGAATGGGTTTTCCCTACAGATCTTAACACACCAGTCTCTTGCTCCCTAAATCGGATTTACCCTTTCTTCCTCCCCTGCTGCACCCTATGCCTTGAACTCCCTCCCTCAACATGTACGCTCAGCCACCCTCGCAACTGTCAAATATCATCAGGCTTTCCCTAGCTCCTCATCCCCACAGATGGCTCCCTGATGCTTCTCTTTATGCTGCCTTAGGCTGCTTTTAGACGTGCACGGCAAACACGCTGCATAAAATCACGCTGCGTGTAAATATGCTGCCTGGGGGATTTAGACGCGACATTTCGCACGTTAAAGCCAGTGAATTAAATATCTCGACATTGAGTATTTTACACATGACAAAAATGAGTTCTTGTAAGTGCTCAAGATAATACCAGGCATTATAAATGCTGGCATTTTGTCATGTGTGAACGCACTATTCCCCTTTTATGCAGCGAGACCTCGCAGCCTTGTAAGAAGTCACATCTGGTGGGTCTTACAAGGCTGCAAGCTCTCGCTGCGTAAAAGGGGAATAGTGCATTCACACATTACAAAACTCCAGCATTTATAACACCCGGTTTTATCTCAAGCCCTTAAGAACCCATTTTTGTCATGTGTAAAAGTGGCCTGATTCATCAGAATCCCCCTCCTCCCTCACCTTGTAGCTAAGCTAAACCAGTGCACCTGCAGCACCTCAGGGCGCTGAAGCGCCTCCTGAACGCGGCGTTAAAGCAAAGTCGCCAGAAGTGATGTTCTCCCCGTTGCCGGCAGCGACTGGCAACACGGGGCTTTGGAGCGGCGCTTTCTTAAGACTTCAATTTTCAGGCTTTCAGAACGCGCCGCTCCAAATCCCCGTGTCGTCAGTCGCCGGCGGTGGCAACGGGGAGAACGTCACTTCCAGCGACTTTGCTTTAACGCCGCGTTCAGGAGGCGCTTCAGCGCCCCTCGTTTAAAAGCGGTGTCAGATTCAGGACTGTATCCCTGCCTCTGCCTTTCTTCCTTTCCCCTGTCTCTCTTCTGTATTCTAAGACCCTTGAGGCAAGGGCCTGTCAAGTCAAACTATTCGGCACCAAGCACATTGCTAGGGCTCTATAAATATATTATCTTAAAGACTGCAGCAGGCCTTCCCTTTGGGAGTATTAACATGCTTGATTGGTTTCCCCTATCAGATACTCATCTCTGGAGAATTTACTTCTAACTGATAGCCCATTCATCAGGCCAAGGAAAATCCCACCGCTCCACGGATTAGAAGATTCAAGGAAACTGCAGATTAGCAGTCAGTCTCAAAACCTTTTGCTGATTTAGTCCCGAGTCATTTATAAGGGCCAGCTACTGTTTCACATTTTCCTAGAATAATAAATTGTATTATTATTTTATATTGTGACTGACCCAAGGACACCCAGTGAGTTTCTTGCTAAAGCGAGACTTAAGGGGAGGCCCCGGTTCACCTCCCAGTACAGGTAACACGCACTTGCTCTGAAAGAGCCTGGGTTTCAATTTAAGAGAGCTGAAGAAAGAAGTCTTTTAACCCATGTTTAACACTGCTAAGAAATAATGCAAAATGCCTCCTATTTATCATTTCTATAGTGCTATCAGCATTTGAAGCACTTTACCATCATTATCTAATTCGCCTTCACAACAACCCTGTAAGGAAGGTCATTATTATTCCCATTTTACAGATGGGCAATGGAGGCTGAGAGCACGCAACTTATCTGAGGCCCCTTAGAAAGATCATGACATAGATGGTATTTGAACGCAGATCTTCAAGGTCCAAGTCCAATACCGTATCCACTAGGCTATTGGACGAAATGGTGAGAAATTCTCTCTGTAGCTGTCACGCTCATGTTAAAGAACTTTCAGGTGACAACATACAAAACTTGACGTATTTTCTGTAGCAGACTCCTATGGAAAAAGCCCACATTTGTGAGAGGTGTGTGTTAGCTGCGGGGTTGCTAATCCACTCTGACACATACTTACAGGCGCAGTTCCTTTGAAACCATCTTCCCCGGTGTTGTTGGTTGGGAAGTCTCCCTGCCAGATGTTGGCATAGTGTTGCCTCTTCGGACAAAGCTTGTTCCCCCAGGGGAAAAGCCTGTTAGAAGACACAGAGAAGGGCTATCAAAAAAACAATGGTAAGCCTTTGTGCTTTGGGTTGGCTCTAGCCCAGAGAGAAGGGAAAGAGGCTGTTACCACCTTCCAAGAAATATTTTCAACAGACTACCTTAATAAAAAGCTGCTGGCCTCGGTCACACAAAGATAATCAGAGGAGAATAAATACATAGGCCGCTGCTTGTACTTATATGGTCATCTCACTGGGCAACCTTTCTGCTTTATAAAACAAATAAAAAGCTAGAGCTGATCCTAGAAAAAACTAAACCCAAATCCCATTTTAAAAATAAATAAATAAAATTAGAGTGCCAAAACAAAAAATGAGTAGTGGAGTCAATATTCTTTACACTGTTTATGTCTGAAAAGTCAATGTATAAAGTGTATACAGCTGGAGTGCTAGCTACATCTCTGGAAACCCAGCACCTAGTACACCTTAAAAAGGGAGAGGGAGGACAAGGGTTCTTGGGGAGAAACCAATCTTTGGCAGGACAATCAGCTGGCTCTACACAGGGCTGGTTTAAACCAGGGTTGGGGAACATTTCCCCTCCCAGGGCCATTTTGACAATGAATACAAACTCTGGAGGCCCTATACAAATTTGTTAAGGTGGAGGCGCTTAAAGAATGTACTCAAGGAAAGAAAGGTTTGTTCATGGATCTGTGCCCTATCCTTGGGTACATGCCTTCACCTCTGCTCCCTTATCCTGAGCTCATCCCCCCCCCCCCAAAGTTCTTGGGGTTAGGAAGTGGAAACGGGGTACATAAAAACTTGCCGAGGGTCACATTTGACACACCCCACCCCCGGGCCGGAGGGTCCCCAGCCCTGTTTTAAACCCTGGGGTGGAGACTCTCCAGCCTATGGGCCAAATCTGTCCTGCAGCTGGTTTGTTCATATATAAAGTTGCCCCCTTCCAGATCCTAGCCCAGCCCACTGAAAGAGTAAGTGCAACGGAGCAGAAATGAGGTCATGCCCTCGAGGACGGAGGGTGGATCCACGGCACAGCCCAAAGTTTTCATCTCACCAAGAGCCACAGGACACTTTACACTAAGATATCTGCAGTCCCTGAATGTTAATAAATTGATAAATTGTATAAGCTATACTACAGTAGCATTTAAAACCCCCATTTAATATTATTGTTTAAAAGAGCTTTTGAGAAGCCGATGAGTTTGAGCTGTATAAACGAAAGGCAGTCAACGTGAAGCAAGCAGGGGAGCTCACACACAACAGGCCGGCTCTCTCAATGCTCTAATTTGTCCCAAAGAGATTGCAAATCCTGCTGGAAACAAAGCCACCATTTTATGCTCTTACTTACGCGCTGGGGCCAGTGTTCACAGAGTTTTCCTTATTGCCGCCAACATGCAGGACTTGTACCTTCCAGTTCAGGTCTCACGACACCAGGGGGAGGGCGCTAAATGGCTGCAGCTTAGGGCTTCCAAGATCAGAGCAGCATCCCTCCCTGTCTCTCAAGGATGGAGCACAAGGCCTACTCCCCACCGCTCCCAAAGCCCTTGCGAGGCAGAAGCCAAAGCGATGGCAGAAATGGCGGCTCAGCTTATTTTGCTCCCGAGAGAGCCACATGGACACACACCCCCTCCCCTCCCAAGGCAGCCCACAGTACAGGTACCTGAGAGCCACATGCGCCTCCCAAGTCACTATTTACCCACCTTTGGCCTAGATCCCGTCTGGACTCTCCTCTTCTTGCCCCGTCCTCAGCACATCCCTTAAGTGCCCTCCACACCCCAACTTCTATCTGGCCTATACGGGTTGTACTAATTTTCAAAAGTGACCAATGAGAGGGAATAGGTTCTCCACTGTTTTAAGGTATTAAACCTGGACCATCTTTGCAAGCTGTCGGACTTTCCTTACTTCAAATAAAGCTGGTCTCCTCTGACCTTTAAGCCAGCTGTGGGTAGGAGCCTTCCTTCCATCTGTAGTAACCTACTTGCATCTCTCTGCCTCACCAAACTTCTCTCCTTTCAGCCTCGGTCTCTGCATCCTACTGGAAATACTGGAGTAAACATCTGGGGTGTGCTTTGATTTCATATAGTAGCCTCTTGCAATCTGGATTACGTTTAACCCAAATATACAAGCCATGGAAGAGAAATATTAACAGAAATAAATACAGGTTCTCTCTGGAGCAAGGGGCAGGGAACTGCTTTCTTCCTGCAAGCCACGCTGGTAAGTACAAGCTCAATGGCCCGGACAGAAGTTGGAGCAGGGTGCACCAGGATGGGGGGAAATGAAGGGGAAGGTCCAGATGATCATGAGTATCTTCCCTGGAGCCATCTCCTACCCGTGTCTCCTTTCCCTTCCCCAGAGCTCACTTTTGCAATGCTTGAAGTGATCTCGTGGATGAGGTGTCAGGATAGGAGTTACCAAGGCCAAGAGCGTGTGGTCATGTTGGTCCCAAATATAATAGATGGAGACAAAGTAGCTCAGATGAGATCTTTTAAGTTACACAAGAACCCGTACTAGGTCAGACCAACAACCTGTCGATGGGTTTTGATACTGTAAACCACCCTCAGTCTTCAAAGGAGGATGGGGTAGAAATGTAAATAAATAAACAAATAAATCCAATATCCTGTTTCCCGAAGTGGTCAGCATTGAATTTCTCTGAGTGTGAGAGAGAGCAAGCCATTTCCGGTTTACTCCTCTTTGTGAAAAGTTTGGTCCCCTGGCTGATTTGATCCCTAGCTGTGCCATTAGCTGATCCAATCCTTTTTTTAACCCAGTCATACAACTGGCACCCACAATAGCGCACGGAAGTGGGCTTCACAGGTTAATTAGGCACTGTACAAAAAAAGGACCCCCTCTTGTTTATTTTAAAACTTGCTGCTTGATATCTAGCTAGCTTTCAGGTGTCCCCTACTTATAGTTTTACAAGAAAAGTTAAATAAACTGCTTTCCATTCTCATCCTCTGCCTCGCTCATGATTTTTATAAACCTCTAACACATCTCTTCCTCTATAGATTCTAAACTGAAGAAACCAAAACTGTTGTGAGTTTCCTCACAGGGGCAGCTGTTCTGTACTTTTGGTCACCATGTGTTGCTGCACTCTCTCTCTCTGCACCTTTTCCCATTCTACTATGTTTTTTCAAACGGGGTGGCCACAACTGCACATGATGTTCAGGCATGGGCACCCCACAAACCTATATAGCAGCATTACAATATTTTCCATTTTATTTTTTTTTACCCTCTCCCCATTAATTCCAAACATTCTGTTTGCGGTGCATCGAACTTATGTTTTTAGTGAACTATCCGCAACGGCTGATATTCCTTTTCTGGTAACACTCAGACCACCTGCACACAAGACAGGAGGGGGGAGCTGCTGTGATTTGAAATCACGTCAGGGGGAATCACGTGACGTTCCGGTCATGTGCAGGCAGGGGGTGGTCACGTGATTAGCCCATTTGTGCCTTGATTTCAGTGAACAGTGACAGGGTTGAAAAGCCAGCCTTGTTTTCTGCCTCAGAAATCATGGCTTAAATGAGCTAAATGCCGCTACACACGAGTGGAATTTCAGGTGAGCCTCCCGATGGGATTTCGCCTCTCAGCAGTTCCCCACCCGTGTCATGTGTAAGCGGCCTTAATGTTGAACCCAACACTGCATATGTAGAGTTAGGATTATTTTTTCCCTATGTGCATCACATTTGCTCTTGTCAAAACTGATTTTCATTTGCCATGGAAGGGGTTCGTATCAACCTTCTCTTCTCTCCACTTAAGTGGTGGGACTGCTCTAGTACATTACTAATCATCATTTATATAGCACTTTCAGTCTTTTTTACAATCCATTTCTAGTTCACCTTCGAGATAGCCCTGTGAGGTGGGTCATTATTATTCCCATTTTACAGATGGGGAATGGAGGCCAAGAGATAGCTACTTGCCCAAGGCCACCCAGTAAGTTCATGGCTAAAAGGAAACATGAACCCTGATCCAAGTCCAACAGGTGACACTGGCCCTTGAAAGTCTCCTCTATAAACCTACACTGTCCTATCCTTCAGAAAGTCTCCCTTCCTACACTGCCACTAAGCTAAACACATGAACCTCCCATTCCTCAGCTTACAAGAATTTATCTTTGTAGAATTGGGTAAAGGAGCAGATAAGTTCTTAGATGATAGGCCCATAAATGGATCAAGTTGGTCAGAGGACGAGAGCTCTTGGCCAGTCAGGGGCTGCACGTGAATAAAAGGAAATGGATCACTCCTTTATGAGCTGTTGGTGCACTTCCCTGGAGCAACTGAAGCTGCTGCTCTTGGAGACAGGATGCTGGGCTAGGTGGCCTACTGGTCTGATCCAGCACGACAGCACTTGTGTTCTCATGAATGTTCTCCCCCCATCCACCTCAGACTGCAAGTTCTGCAAGGCAGGAACGTGTCTAATTAAGGACTGTTCAGTGCCGGGCATATTGCTGATGTCCTATAAAAAACAGTAACCTTTCTGCCTGTTCCTTCACTTCAGGCACTCTGGCCTCAAGAGACCATGAACGGTCTCATGAACGGCTTGCATTGGTGCACACACGTATGCCCTTGGCCTTAAAAAACCTCGTCCTAGAGGCTGCACTCGATGCAATAAACTGTGCAGCCGGCACCCTGCTGCCAAGTGCCAAGTACCTGTTTTCAAGGCCCCCTCGACAGCTGTATTCCCATTCGGCCTCTGTAGGGAGTCGTTTTCCTGCCCACACGCAATACGCTACGGCGTCGTTCCAGGACACGTGAAGGACTGGGTGTTCCATTCTGATAAACAAGAAAGCAAGTCATCAGCAGAGCCGCCAGCCTCCACTGCTTCGGTCACAGAACAAACGGCCAGAATCCTTTCTCCAACCATCTGATCCACCAAGACAACCAATGACTGCACCGATCGAGGAAAACCAAATGTGCATCCTGACTCCGGGAACGGGGGGAGAGGTTGGAATAGATGACCCTTGTGGTCACTTCCAACTCTTCAGTTCTGCAAACACCATGAGGAGTATGCAGGACATTACTCCCAAGTGCTCTAACACAGACAGACAGACACCCTCCCTTCCTGTCAGGCATCAGGTCAGAGCGCAGGCTGAGCTGTGACTGAATGAGAACCCAGCAACAGTCAAATCAGGGCCGGGCAATCAATACAAATAATCGCAGATGAACCAAAGGTTCAAGCCAGAATGTCAGTCAAAACTGAGAGGGGGCAGGACTAAGGCTGGACAGGAGCGAGGATCAGGGCAGGTAGCCAAAGGTAGGGAACCTTTTCCCTCTAAAGCGCCACTATGAAAATTAGTAAAATCTCTGAGGACCACAAAGAAGTTGGGGACAGGGTTACTTAAAGGGTGCACTCGGGAAGAGGAGGAACCAGGTCATAGTTCTGTTCCAAATCCTGGTGCGCATGTCCTCATCTCTGCTCCCTCCTGCTGAGCTCAGCCTTCCAGCGCTTAGGAGAAGGAGCCGGATCCAGGCACTGGAAAGGGATCAAATAAAAAAGGTAGCCATGGGCAAAATTTGGTCCCGGGGTAAGCAGACAAGCAAACCGGCTCAGGAACCAGGTGGCTGGAAGCAGGAACAGGTTCAAAGCAGCTAGCGCAGCTGAAGAACAGGGCACTGCTCTGCTTGACTTCCGGTTTCTGTTAGGTGGGTTTTAAACAAGTAGCAGCCAATCCAAAGCTGCATACACAGGGAATACTATCTGGGTGCTAGAACCAAGAGAAAGGAGGAGGAGGAGGAGAGGCCCCAACCAGAGCGCAGAGGTGGTTCAGTAGAGCTGGCCATGGAACCTAGTTCTAACCCCAGGCCCTGACAATACCTAGCCTGTACTGTAGTTCTTACTTTTCATATACTTGAGGAAGGACCCTTCACGGCCTGGAAGCTTGCATACTCTCTCCAGCAGAAGCTGGTCCAAGAGAAATCCCTTCCCTTTTAGGATACTGCGGTGTGATGGGAAGGGTTAATAGCCTGTTCTAGACCAGGCTCACAACAAACTCCTGAAATCCATAAGGCCAGGAGAGCAGACTTCCAACACTGCTCGCTGCTAACTGTGACCTATATCTTTCACCCCATTTTTTAAACCTCATGATAGTATTGTTTCTATTTCTGCTTCAGCTCATCCTCATTCTCTCCCCTTAGAGAGTCAATGATGAATTTGTTACCGCGTGGACCAGGCACTGGATGAGGTTACAATGACGTGGACTTCTCCCAGGGGGCTCAAAAACCATCAGCCTTTACCAAACCTGGGAGGAAGAACCTGGGTTTTTTTTCCACTTTCTTTTAAATAACTCTTTAAAAAAATAACCCTAACCATGGTCAGTGACACAGATCACTTTTTAGCTCTTGAACTGTACAAATACTGAAGGAGTGATAACTCCTACACAATCTATAGGGTATCCTGACAGCATGGTCCAGGGCAGAAGGGCATTAGACTGAGCCATGAGACACAAGGATTGCTCAGAGCTCTGCCACCAATTTACTGTGTGACTCATTTGTTTTAGGGTTTTCATTGATATTTTATATTGTATATCTTACTTTATATATTTTTGTATTATGTTTTTATATGCTATTCACCACCCCGAGCTGCCATTGGGCAGGAGGGGCCGGTATACAAACAATGAAATAAATAAGATAAATCTCACCTCTGTAAGCTTCCAATTGCCTGCTGCCCATTAAAACTCTAGGTCCTTTAAGACTAGGACAGAGGTTCCAAAACGGTGAGATTTTGATCCCAAGTGGAGGGTTGCAATCCCAAATGGATATCTGGTATCTCTGCATCACTTTGTTGCTATCTGAAGTTGCAGGGTTATATTATTTTAAGTATCAAACTGAGGTCACACAAGCAAAAGAGTTGGAATCCCTGGGCTAGGGACTGGTTCAACGTGTGTTTGTACACAGCACAGCTCTGATCTCATTCGGGGCTTTGAAGTGCTGCTGCAATGCAAATTATTTAGACAAAAATTCACAGCCACATCAAGACGTCAACACTCAAAGTTAGCAGGGCTGCAACCTTTAATCAATTAACGACCAGATCAATTAATGTGTGATCACTTGATTAAAATTGCCCCCCACTATTAATCGGTGCGGGAGGTCAGCGAGAAGGCTGTAGTGATATGCACAGATAATGCAAGAAATGTTGTTCTAGGGGTTGCGAAATCCAATTTTGAAAATGCGAGATATCCTGTTCATACTCTACAACGGAGCATAAATAAGGCTACTTCTGTTACCACCATTGACAAGCAACTTAGCAAGAATCTGGGCTAGTTCCAGGCAACCGCAGACTGTGCAAAGAGGCATTCTCAGTGGCTGCCCTACAAGTATGGAACTCTCCCCCCTTGGAGATTTGTCTAAGCCAGAGCCTGCTCATCATCCGGAAGTAATGCAAGACCTTTCGGTTTGGCGGGCAGGGATAGGGTTGGGAGGGAGCAGGCTAAGGGGATATTTTAGATGATGTTTTTCTAAGTTGCAAACCACCCTGAGCCTTAATGGGGTATAAGTTTGAATGAATAAATAAATAAGTAAGTAGAGTAAGCTAGAAACATATCCCTAACATACAGGCTCACGATGCAGGAAGCCCAGACCCCTGAAGCAGATGTTACCCTTAAATGATCAAAAATTAAGGCCCTTCTCAAACAGGCGCCCTCGCCCCACACACGTGGGTGGGTGGAGAGGGCTGTCGTAGGAACGCTGCAGGTCGCCGCCGGCAGTGGGGGGTGCCCGTGGGAACACTGCCGGCGGTGAATGCGGGTGTCCACCCATCATCCACGCATAGCGCAACCAGCGCCAATGCCAGTTGCTCCGTGCGTGGAGACGGGTGGAAGTGGGTGGAGATGGGTGCGCGCCCGTGGAAACAGGCACCCCCCCACTGCTGGTGCACACCCATCCCCCCCACCCACCACGGCCCTTTTGAAAAGGGCCTGATCCTGGCAACACTTGCAACCCAACTAATGGGCAAGTCCATTGAATATTCCTAGGTTAAGAGGGGGCCCACACCGCCATTTTCCATGGAGGCTCCAACTTCCCAGGATCCAACACAGCACACACTCTATTCTGACCATGTCTTCCCCTCAAAAGGCCTTTCAATTGGATTGGCCTCTGTAGGCCAAAGCCCAAGATTATTACGGACAGAGTGCGCACGAGAATCACAGGCCTTACCAAAGAGAGCACCTCCTCGCCATTTTCTTACAGCCAGGTGTCGTGCGGCTAAAATAAGCTAATGCGCCTTTGCTGACCATCCAGACTGGATCAATGAACCAGAGACCATTCGGAGCAAGACTCCTTGAAATTTTAATCTGACACTGACGCAGAAACACACCACAAACATTTTTTTACACAATGATGATGATCCTTAGGTTATCCATGCTTCAAGTACTGTGATTGGATCACATGCAAGCAGTCCAAATTCCACATAAGGTATTACAGTCAACAGGGAGAGAAAAAAACAAAAAACAAACAAACATTGCCTCCAGTGAGACTAGGCGTTCAAGGTAGGAAGCAACAAGCAGAGATCTCTCCCACACACTTTCAACCACCGCCAAGAACAGCTTTGCACAAGGATTTAAAAGTACTGTAAAAACCAGAATAGCCATCTGTGCCTCACCTGTTCGAGATATCAGAATCAGGACCTTCAGGGTGCCTCCAATTAGCTCCTTTTACAGGCAACCACCAGGGCGCAGCTGCAACCTAAAAAAACAGGGCAAGTAAAGGAGGGGAAAAAAATCATTAAACAACAGAACTGGAAGGAACCCAAAGGGTTCTCAAATCCTGCTGTCTGTCATCAAGCAGGATCCACCGTACCTACACCGTTATGGTTATTTATCATTTCTACAGTACATTCAGTATTCAAAGTGCTCTACAATCCTTATCTAGTTTCCCCCATACAACCACCCTGCAAGAAGGCATTATTCTCATTTTACAGACTGGGAAGCGAGGCTGAGAGACTGATTTGCCCAAGGCTATCCAGCAAGTTCTATTGGCTAACACAGGATTTGAGCTCCAGTTTCTCAGGTCCACGTCCAAAACCTTATCTAATAAGTTGCAGTGTCTAACCCAGGGGTGGAGAACCTTAGGCGCAAGGGCCAAATGTGGCTTGCAGCTAGTTTTTGTGTGCCTCTGAATCCAGTCCCTAACCCCAATCATTGAAAAACTGAGCTCAGGGTAGGGGAGGAGAGATGAGGGCATGTTCACAATGACAGGGAACAGATCTAGGATCTGAACCCTGCTCTTACAGAATGCACCCCCTAACTACCCCTGCCCTCAACGTCTATGTGGTCCTTGGAGTTTGTACTAATTTTCAAAGTGGCCCCTAGAAGGGAAACATTTCTCCAAACATGGTCTATCCTATTTTGAAAAGGCGAGTGGTGGGGTCTCCTCAACATCTCTTGAAAAACTATTCCACTGCCTAACTGTTAAAACATTCTGTGTTTGGCCACTGAAAAAAGATTTATGTTATGGAGAAAAAACTGGGCACCCTTTGGCTTATAGCCCGTTGCATATTTTCAAACTCTAACTACGTCCCCTCTCCTTAATCTTTCCCCTCCCCAGGCTAACACTCCCAGTTCCTTCAGCCTCTTCTCATAAGTCTCTCTCTCCATCCCTTTTATCACTTCGTTGCTTGCCTCTGAATACCATAAAGGCTTCCTAAATTCCACATCCAAGGCTATTCTGGGAGTTATCCATGTGCCAGTGATGGTGAAGAGAAATGACCGCACCTCATTTTTAACCAAACAGCTCTCCAATCCAACCCACTGCCTTTAAACCCACTGCATGAAAGATTGGCCTTGACCAACCAAAAGGCCAGACATCTATATTATTAACCATCAAAGGAAACCAAGTACAGACGTGGAACTGTGAGGGAGCAGGGGTTGGCATTCTCAGGGGGATAAAACCTGTCATGGTGTATAAGCCATACAAGTCCTGAAGTCTTAATATTTCAGAACTAACCACTAAGTGCCTGGATGAGGAAGAAGCTTTCCCTATGGGTAAATTATAGTACAACTCAGGAAAATGGCCGACGCCATTTCTACAGGTTACGCTACGGACACGGATTCTCTTTGTTGAAGGGCAAATTTGTACTACAGGAATAGCTATGCGACATTCAGTCAGTGTGGTGTCGTGGATAAGGTGCTGGACTTGAACTTGGGAAACCAGGGTTTGACTCCTGCCCTACCCATGAACTCTCTGGTCGGCCTTGGTCAAGTCACAACTTGTCAGTCTCAGTTCCCCATCTGTAATAAATGTGATTGAGTTCACTCACTGGGCAGGGATCTGTCTCTAACAACAACAATTGTAAAGCACCAAATACACTGCTGGAGCAATATAAATGCTCAACAACAAACCCAAGTCTGTTGCTTTAGAGACCCAGTCTGCAAGGAAGAGGTTGATTGGTTTCCCAGCAGACAAGTGAACAGGCTAGCCCCACCCACACAGATTCACTGCCAGCTGGGGATGTCCAAGCCTAGCAGCACCCCTGGTCTCTTCCACGAGGGAACAGGGCCGGTCTTACCGTGGGGCAGCCGCCCCGGGCCCCACTCCTGGGGGGGGGGGCGCACTCAGGGTCCCCAGCTCCCGGCCACTGTCCAGTCTCGGCCAGGGAGTGAGGGAGAGGCAAGGCCTCTGCCTCTCACTCCCTGGTTGAGTCCAAGACAGCCGCGCAGAAGAGCGGGCCAGCGGGAGGGAGGCAGAGGCCCCGCCTCTCCCTCACTCCTTGGCAATTTCTGGTGGCAGGCGCGGCGGCAGATTTAATCTGCTGCTGCGGCACCTGCCCAACCCAGGAAGCCGGTGAGCGGGCCCACACCAGCAGCAGATGGGGTAAGTGCCCCGAAATGGCTGGGCTTGGGGATGGGTGGAGGGGAGTGCCCCTCTGCCCATCCCTGAGCCCAGGCCCGGGGAGCGCCCCTAGGCCCGCCGGCAGCTTTGCCGCCGGCAGGAGAATAGAGTTCCACATTTCTCCTGGGCCCTGCAATGCTTAAGGCCGGCCCTGTAAGGGAATGCTCTGCTGGCAGAAGACCCATGAGTGCACAATACCTACATGTTTTGCAGCACACATGAACTTCACTCCAACGTGTTGCTATCGCCCCTTTGCTACGGGCATGGATAGCAAGAACACTCTGCATGCGCCAAGTTCTTTACAACAATCATGTCTTATGCTGTTGAATCTCTCTGCGTTTCCCTCTCCCGCCATCGATAACTCACATCCCAACCCAACGGCACTTTTACAAGCAGCTCCCTCTCCAGAATAGCCTTGGAAAGGCTGGTCTGGCAACTCTGTCCCCTCACCCATTTTACTATCAAGCCCTGGAGTCCTTTTGAAGCCTACCTCGTTTGTCATACTAATGGTTTCCCAGCCATGTGGTGGCTCTGTCCCAGATTTACAAACTCTGTCGTGCTGAGATGCGCTACAGAGAAGAACTTTAACCTGCTTACAGTCTCCAAAAAGATTGTAAACCCTGTGTTGAAGAGGACGCTTATTCAGCTCTAACTCAAGAATACTTCCTGGACAATTAAATGGAACTCCAATTCCTTCCATTAACTAAGGTCAAAACTTGCACCTTGACGTACTTGTCATTTTCTCTCCAGTTAATTAACTCACTAGTGCAGGTCTATCATATTTACTTTAAGGTTCCAGTAGGTGGAGACAGACCAGCCACAAATGCTCTACCTTAGCTTAGTATTATCCTGCCAAACTGAAACACTCCACTGCACTCTTGTATAACGTTTCTCTCAACGAGCAGAGAAAAGCTTGTTTCCTAATTGCTGATCTAGTACTTCTGGGACATTTATGGTAATGAATTGCAGAAGCATTCAAACTTACAAAAACAAACAGCTGTTTTGATTTTCTCACTCTTCACTTTTACACACACTTAGCACTGCTCAAGCTAAATGAAAACCCTTCACAGCAAGCACAGTGTGTGTCTAGCTTACGAAACGCACCAGGAGCAGAGCAGACTTAACAATGACACGGACACCAGATACATTCGCTTTATAAAGTTTTACAGTGATTTAGATTTTCATATTAAAAACATTCACAGGGATCTTAGGCGAAACAAAACCTCAGGGGATAAAAGTGTTCATGGTGCACAAGCCATACAAGTCCGTGAAGTCTTCCCATTTCAGAACTAACTATTCAACTGTCTAGTTTCTAAAGAAACTTCTCCCATGTGCAAGTTATAGTACGACTCAGGGTTTTCCAACTGGCATGCTGCAAAATGGAGAAGACAGGCAGGAGTCAGCGGGCTAAGAATGTGCTCATGCCATGAGGTGGGGGAGACAGGACTCATCAGGGCAGGAAATGGAACACATTGGGGTCTACCTGAGCAGAGGGTAGGATACATTGGAGCGGAAGGTCCAATGGACCTTTTGCTCAGCCGGCCCCTCTCTTCTGTGCCCCAATAAAGAAAAGAATTAGATTAATGTCATGATTTGTTCTTAACAAATCCATGTTGGTTACTAGTAATCACACCATTTCCCTCAAAGTGCTCACAATTCTTTTTTTTTTTAAATTGTTCTAATATCTTCCCAGGTACAGGTACTAACTGGCCTATAATTCCATGTCTTCCTTTCTTAAAAATAGGCACCTATTGTGCCCATTCAACTCCATTTGGCCAAAACATATCTTCTGCAAGTGATGGATAACCCTCCACATTCCTTGGCCAGTTGTTCCGATGGTTAATTACCCACAGTACCATAGATTCAATTGTGTTTGACATTTGCTCCATCTTTAACATTCCAGCCATTCACTCTGGTTACCCATACCTTCCCTCTTCTCTTCAGTAGCCAGCAAGCTTCAAGGAACCCCAGATCCATGTTTTCAAGCTTCTGGTATGGTCCTCTAAAGAACGGGTACTGGAATAAATGGACCATGGGCTTGATCAAGCATAAACATGAAAGCTAGCTGAGACGAATGCATTTCAGCATGCAATGTGAATCCATATTGGACAGCAGCAGGAAGGGATGTAGTAATTATTTGGCAAGGTTAATTATGAATTTCAGCCATATCCATTTTTTGTTCTGGAGTATGCCTTTGCATTGCTTCAAGGAAGATTTTGAGAAGAGGGGCAGGGAGTGCAGATGTAGAGACAGTCTGACAAAAACTAATCCTCATAATGCCCGCTATACCAAATTTCAATATTGCGAAGTGGAGAGGATGCCCAAGGTAGTTGGACGAATTGCCTTTCTCCAAGACCACACAGCAAATTGCTAGAAGATTTGGACCAGAAGTCCCAAGTTCCTGGCTCCCAGCTGAGGTCAGATCCTCAAAGACATACATTTTCTATAATTAAGAAACAAGTTAGCAGGAGCCCTGAAAACGTTTACAGAAATCTAGTGGGAGACACAAAGTGTCGACTGGCACCCACCTCTTCCTGTTGATGGAAGTGATTGCACCCTAGTGCCTAGACACTCTATGCAAAGTGCTCGAACAGAAGATGCAACTTATGATAAAGTGTGGAAGAGTAATGGTGTCTCATCAGCTCTTTCCTCTTGAGTAGTTCAATTAAAGTAGTAATTATACCTTTCAAAGTGCGTGTATTCCATTCCCCGTAACAGGTAACTATACAGATAGGAAAACGAGTTCATCAGTCCTGTCTACCAGGCTCTCTTGTGAGAGTACCAACATTTGAAAGCACTCAACATTGAAGCCACCATGCAGCTGGCATTAGAAACCATGCCTTATGAAGCATGATCAAGCTCTCAGCATCTCACTAAGTTCAGTGGCTCCATTCTAAAGCTAAAGTGAGTAGGTGGTTTGTTATTCTCAAGTATTACTCACATTTTTGGGTAGCCCTATGCGTACCTGAATAATATCCGTGACCAAAAAAGTACATGCATATCCTTTTGTGGGGGGGAGGGGGAGGAGGTGTATTTCACTTCCAGTTTTTGAACTCATGTCATTTTTTTGCAATTGTGCATCCCAATATGGAGCCAAGAGACTGAAATAGCTAAAAAGAAAGCATGCAGGGGAAAAAACAGTCAGTCACCCAAAATAACCAAAACTAATACCGGACAGGACACAAATGGATTTTACTTACTATCCAAATTGCCCTTTTCAGTTCGGGTTAGGGTGAAACAAGGTTTCAACACCTGCAAGCATCTTGCCAAGAATGGGCTTCTCGGTGAGATTCAGTAGAGAATCTCATGAGAATTGGCGCTCACGCTGTCATTCTCAAGCACAGCAAAATGCCACACACACCCCAAGAACATTCTGCGCATGCCCAAAATGGCCAAACCGGGGTGGGGGGGTGTATGCACAGAATGGCCGCAGTGGCCATTTTGCACATGTGTTTTGTGCGTTCTCAAGAGTTGCGTGAGATTTTCAAGAAACCTCAAAAACATGCTGTGCATGCACAAAATGGCCACCAGGGGTGCACATGTGTCAAATGGCCACCATGGCAGCCATTTTGCACAGCTGCAGAGCGTTTGGTGATTTTTGAGACTCTCGCAAGATTCTCAAAAACCCTAGTGAGATCTCATAAGACCTTGCCAGGGTTGTGAGAATGTTGCAAGATAATCGCAAGCTTAGCCACCCCCTCTCCCCCAGTAAGGCAGTAGATGCAGCCAGTTTCTCTGTGCCTGCCTCACTGCCCGCCCGGCTGCCCCTGCAGCAAAACCACTCCTGGGGAGTGGTGATAGATGCTCGGCTAAAGAGGTGTGTGGAAGTATTGGGAGACCATGCTTGTCTATGACCGCTTGGCTGAGCAGCAGGTGAGGCAGCCAAGGGGTGGCAAGCTTGGGGGGGGAGGCCATGCTTCTCCATAGCTGCTCAGAGGGGTGGAGAATGGGAATCCATCTGGTCCAGAGGGAGTAACTTTTATGCAAGTTTAGACATTTGCATAATTAGGCCCCGCACTAAGACTTCGCACACAGCCTCACAAACCCTGGCCACAAATCATATGAGAGACTGAAGGATTTAGGAGGATGTTCATCTTGGAGAAAAGGCAACCCCGGGGGGGTGGGGGGGGGGGGGAGAGTACAACAACTAATATTAGGGCTGTGCATTCGGATTTTGGTAAAAACACAAAAGCCCCTTTTGGCTTCTGCATCCAAATCAAACCACAAATACTAGGCTGTGCATTCAGGTTCTGAGTGAACAACAAATTTGGTGTGATGGCGGACTACCGCCATCATGTATGTTTTCGCCTCCTGCGCACTCGCCTAACAACAATCTACAAATATTTGAAAGGCTGTCGTAAACACAATGAACCACTGTTTTGTCTTGCTACAAAGCGCAGGACAAGACGCAATGGATCTAAGTTACTGAAAGGGAGATTTAGACTTTTTAGGGAAGGTTATCGAGCGGGTGGTGGCGATCCAGCTCCAGGCACATCTAGATAGCATCCGTTTCCTAGACCCTTTTCAATCTGGGTTCTGTCCCAGCTATGGCACTGAGACGGCGTTGGTGGCCTTGGTCGACGATCTCCGCCGGGAGATGGACGCAGGACGTTCTACATTCCTTGTCCTGCTAGATCTCTCGGCCGCTTTTGACACCGTGGACCACGGGCTGCTGTTGAGATGGCTGCGTGACCTGGGGAGTCTGGACGGGACCATTCTTGAATGTTTCTGCTCATTCCTCTCGGGGAGAAACTAGCAGGTGGTGTTGGGAGTGAAATATCTTGCCCCCGTGCGTTGTCCTGCGGTGTTCCGCAAGGTTCTATTCTGTCTCCGCTATTGTTTAATGTGTATATGCAGCCCTTGGAGGAGGTCATGAGAGAGTTTGGGGTGCGATGTCACCAATATGCTGATGATACTCAGCTGTACCTCTCTTTTTCAGCTGACCCAGACCCTGCTGTCTCGTTGCTATCCCAGTGTTGGGAGGCCGTGGCAGAATGGATGTGGCAGAGCAGACTGAGGCTCAACCCCGAGAAGACGGAGGTGATGGTGGTGGGGAGAGCGAAGGAGGTGTTGGCCCCCCTGATTTGGGGGGGCGGGGTTCGCCCTCCTGTAGCTCAGCAGGTTTGGAGTCTGGGGGTGGTGCTGGACTTAAGTCTCCGCCTGGATCAACAGGTGGAGGTGGTGGTGAAGGCCACCTTCCGCCAGTTGTATCTGGTGCGGAGGCTGCATCCATACATCTCCAGGCTGGACCAGGCCTCCTTCATCCATGCCTTTGTCACCTCGAGACTGGACTACCGCAACGCGCTCTACGTGGGGCTGCCCTTGTTCCTGGTTCGGAGGCTACAGCTAGTGCAGAATGTGGCGGCCCGTCTCCTGATGGGTACAGGTTGTCGGGAGCATATAACATCTGTGCTCCGGATTCTGCACTGGTTGCCAATAGCATGCCGAGCCAGGTTCAAGGTTTTGGTAATGATCTATAAGGCCCTTCACGGTCTTGGCCCCTCACACCTCAGGGATCGCCTCGCCCTCCGCGCCCCAGAGCGGGTCCTCCGGTCTGCCGGGGATGCCTTCCTGGAGGTCCCCTGTGTTAAGCGGGGGGCCACGATGGAGAGGGCATTCTCGGTGGCCAGGCCACGTCTTTGGAATTGTCTCCCGGAGGAAGCTCGCCTGGCCCCAAGCCTCCTAACATTTTGGCGGGCTTGTAAAATCTGGCTGTTCGCCCAGGCCTTTGGGGAGGGTGGGATAGGGTTTTTACTCTCCCCACCCTTATTTTTTTATTATTTTTCTTATCCCTGGATGTTTTAATTGTTGAGGTTTTAAACAAATGTTTTTATGAATTTTTAATTGTATGTTACCCCAGGATGCCATAGGCATATGGGGCGACTCAAATGTAAGAAAATAAATAAACAAACAAACATTAAGCAAAAATGCCTGACTGTAAAGGCAGTCCAACAATGGAACTGTTAGAGATTCTCAGTCATTGGAGAATTTTAAGAGGGTTGGAGGAGCCTAAGTTTGGAATGATCTAGGCATGGCAAATCCTGCACCAAGCAGGGAGCTGGACTTGATGTCCCTAACAGTCCCTTCCACCTCTGTGATTCTATAGCTCCTCTCCTGCATTTTGGACCCACGTCCTATATTCAGGTCTCAATCTTCCGAGCAGTTCCCAAACCGATTTAAATTCTCCAACTAATGGAAATGAAAAGCACATTCTCGTCCCAACTACCAAGGGAATGGAGAGGAGCCCTATTTAGAATAGAATCATCTAGTAGGGTTTGATATGACAAGTAATTACTGCACAGGCAATGACACTTTTGAAGGATTACTCTTCTAGTTATTTCAAAACGGATGGCGAGAGAGACAGCCTGTCAGAGTTTCCACACAGCAGTGAACCTGCTCCCAGAGCTGCAAAAGCAGGTTTACTTTGAGGAAAAAGGGGGCTGGGGGGGCAGGAAGAGAAAAGGAGCATCGGAGGGGCAAAGTGGATGGCTAGTGAGTGTATGAATATGTACACGCTTTTGGCATGTTCAGGCATATATGGGGAGACATCGTGTATCCTCACTGCCACCCCAGATCCACCTCCCCCTAGCTCTGCCAAATATTTCAAGTACTAACCTCCGTGGTCTAATGCTCTGAGCTATCACCTGAACAGCTACAGACTACATGTGCCACCACCTCCGAAGTTTCCAAAACGACTATTAGGTCAGTGATTTACTGACATCAGCGAAACACGTTTCAAGCTGCTCTTTCCAAAAATAAGTCAGCTACCTAAAATTTACATTCATTTCAAAGCCCTTCAAAGACTGCTAAGCTTTTAATTGCTCTAAACCTAATTAGCACAAAGGCTAATTGGGTAAGAGATATTACAACCTCCCATCATTTAATACTGGAAGCTTTCCCTTACCACTAAGGAGCTTAATTGCTTTCAGAATGCCCAGCAGGCTCCTGCTTTAGACGTAGGCATGTGTTCACGGGCATCAAGTGATAGAAGCAGACTGCAAAAATAGACATGCAGCTGGATGCGGAGACTAGGAAGGATATTGAATCTGGGGTGGAAACATTATTTCGCTTTAGATAGCTCTTCACTATAAAGTAAGACCTGGACCATGTGTGGAGAACCTCCAGCCAATGGCATCCCTTTCCAGTTCTAGGATCTGGCCCATGGGCCAGTCCACGTCCTCAAAGACGAGTGAATTCAGGAAAAGCGAGAAGAGATGAGGGCATGAACACAAGAAGAGAGGATGGATCGGTGACCGAGATCCACGATCTGGACCTTCCCCTTCTTTAACTCACCCAACAGAACACTCCCTTCCTCCTTCCACACGCAATTCCTATCCCGGCAGCAGGGGCGTAGCTATCAGAGGGACAGGCGGGACATGTGTCCCGGGGCCCGCCATGGTTGGGGGCCCGCAGTCCGTCTGTCCCCCTATGATAGCTAAAGGTAAAGCGGTTTTTTGTTTGGTTTTGTTATTAAAAAA
>QEPC01008366.1:2592043-2618801 GCA_003113815.1 Sphenodon punctatus | reverse complement strand
GCTCTCATCAGTTGGGGTGCTCACCAGGGGGGAGAACTCTCCCAATCCATCCCCAGACCTCCATGACTTCATGCAACAACACCCCAAACCAAAAAGCCAGGGAAACTAAGGGAACAAAGAACCCAAATAAAAATAAACCCATCCACCAAAAAACCCACCAAAAAAAACCCTCCAGTGACTACCCCTAAACAGACCACTAAAACCCGTCACCCACATCCACAGCTTTCTACAATCCCCGCAACCCGCCATGTCCCATAAAAGGTATCTCCACACTATTTGGTCTCCATCGGCAGCTAGTGCAGACTCCAGAGTCTGCACTAGTTGCCAATAGCATTCCAGACCCAATTCAAGGTGCTGGTTTTAACCTATAAAGCCCTAAATGTCCTGGGCCCTACATATTGACACGACTGCCTCCTCTCTTATGCCCCTCATGACCGCTAAGGTCTCTTGCAAATTCCATCATGCGACCCAGGCATACAGACAGCAGCTCTCAGCGGCCGCTCAACAGCTCTGGAACTCCCTTCCCTTCAGAAGTTTATCAAAGCCCTAGTATGAGCATCATCCAGAGGCAGTGTAAGACCTACTGGACCAGACATTCAACAAAGAGGGTCAGAATTTGGGGGAGGGGTTTATGGGTATTTTACAAGTATAATGTGCTTTTATTTTCTGTATTTCACATGTATTTTTATGGTGCTGTAATCCACCCTTCACTTTCAGGGAAGGTGGGATAAAAGTTACAGTAATTAACTAAACATAAGGCAAGCCTTGGTACCAGTACCTCAGGTCTGCTTCAGTATTACAGATACCACTTGGGACCTTCCACCTCTCTCGTGCTATAGTGTGAATTTCCCATGACAGTGAGATCTTGTGAGGCATCCAACTCTCTTCTTGCAGGACAGAAGGAATTTGAACAGGACAGTTTATCAAGGTGGTACTATTGCTATTATTTCAACCAAGGCCCCTCCCAAAAGGAAGGTCCATTAAAAAGGTCACCTCTCTGCTCATCTGATCAACCCTCTCTCCCCCCAGCCAGCCTTTTCTATTTCCTAAACACACTGAAAATGGCATGAACATGACCTCTCTCTATCCAATACACCATCCCTATAGCAACCGTCTTGCATTTAAATCGAAACAGCTGCAACTGACTGCACAGACACATTACAGTGTAAATAGCATGAACGCAAGCAGGATCGGTTCAAGGCTCAGGACAAAGAAATGTCCTTTCCAAGCCTCACTCCAATCCCACGTCAAGGCTGTCCTAGTATCTCACTTGAAAGAGTTGCACCCTACATGTGCTACTCGGCGTGACTTTACATATTTGCAAAATACTCTGCCACAAAAGTGATCAGGGTGACATCTTATTATGCAAACTAGAAACAGAACCTTGGCCTTGTTCAAACCCGACTGAAAACACACACAAAGAAGCAGTTTCAAAAGCTAGACAGCAAAATCTCTCTCGCTGGTACAAAGTTCCATTACAGGGAAGCAGTCTACCTGGTAGAAACATGCATGTTTTGCGTCCCTCTTCCATTAGTAGCGCACCTGGGACGCGACTGAGATTTTTCATTGGCTAAGACTGAACTCCTTATCTTCGCTCCTCATCTCTCTTCCCTGCCAATCCTCATTGATGGAGTCACCATCCTTCCCATCCCCCAAGCCCGTAGCTTAGGCTTCATCTTTGACTCGCCCCTTTCTTTTAAACCCTACATTGACTCTGTTGCCAAATCCTGTTGCTTCTCCCTCCATAACTTTGCTAAAATTCGCCCTTTTCTCTCTGTCTCCTCTGCCAAAACCCTTGTTCATGACCTGGTCATCTCTCACCTTGATTACTGTAACCTCCTTCTCACTGGCCTCCCCAGCTCTCACCTTTCTCCCCTTATCTCTGTCCAAAACTCTGCTGCCAGGGTCATCCACCTTGCCCGTCACTTCGACCACATGCAGACCCTCCTCTCTTCATTGGCTCCCCCTTCCTGAACGAATCCTTCACAAGCTCCTAGTCTTCACCTATAAAGCTCTTCACAACCTTGCTCCCCCCCTACCTCTCTGCGCTAGTTTCCCTCCTTACTCCAGTCCATGAACTCCACTCCTCCTCTGCCCCTTCTCTCGCCCTCCCATGTCTCCCCTGCTCCACTAACCACCTTTGTCTCTTCTCCCTAGCTGCCCCCCATGACTGGAACTCCTTTCTTGCCCACATCCGCCTCACCCCCTCCCTTCGTACCTTCAAATCCCTCCTCAAGACCCACCTGTTCTGCTCTGCCCTCCCGGACACCTCGCTCCCCTCACCTAACTCCTGCTGATACCCTCCATCCAGTACAATCTGTTACCTGATGTCTGTGTACTCATATCCTCACATGGACCAGCCAGCCTCATTCTCGATGTAACCAAGTCAAGCACATGCACCTGAGACCTCGCATCTTTGTGAATGTTATAGTCCTTGTCTTTCGCTCTGTTCCCCTTCCTTCATCTCCCCGTCTCTCAGATTGTAAGCCCTAGGGTAGGGACAGTGTCTATTCAATTAATTTGTAAAGCAGCAGGTACACTGCTCGCGCTATATAAACGCTAGCTAATAATATTCATTATTATTATAATAATGACTAGAACTTTTCCTTCCTAGGGCTTCTCATCTAACCAGCATGCAGAAAAGCTTTAAAACGGTATTGATTGCCCAGGAAGTAGAGACAAAGTTCAGTTTGTAAGAGACTAATACATAACCAATGATAAAAATCTGAAGACAGTTTGAAAGTTGTTTTTTGTTTTGTTTTTATAAAAAGGTGATCAAATGCTTTCTCTCCCAAGAATAAGAGCGGCAGCACCAATAGCCAAGACAACACTAACAAGCTCTCTGGAAAATTATTTCCAAGCCAACAGCTTGATCTTTGTTTATTATCTTGCGGATAGTTCTTCTGCTCTATGGTGGCTTCAAAGCAAACAGCAAAACAAAATAATAAGAAACCGAAGTTAAAACACCAATTTGGTGTCTTTATGCAATGTGTTTCTGGTCTGAGGTGCAAAGGCCACTCCACAGTCTAAATGTACCTCTACAAAAATGTAGAACAATTCTTTTCTCTGTATGGATGAGACTCATGCTGTTAGCAGATGCTTACTGCATTCTGTCCTGGACTGAGTCACTTCTCATCTTTGCTGTGCAGTCTGCCTTTGAACCTCTTGAGCGATTACATGTATTTGAAAGTGACTGCTATTAGCGCATCAAAAAGGACAAGGTGCAACTTAAATGTTTGGTTCCCTAATTATTTTTCCAGTCCATCAGCAGCAGTCTTGTAAATTACTGAAAACGTTTAGGCTGACTGATGGAAGCAGAAGGGACAGAACTAAGTCTATCAGGATTATAATTGTACCACTTCATAAAGAAATTCAACCTGACCAAGCTTAAAACCCCACTATCCTACCCTGCAATTTACAGGCTGCAACTTTAAAAGTAACCCTAGCACAATGACCATACCCAAGGCCATCCTACAGAAGTGGAACGTACGGACAATCCATGATTCAGTGATCAAATACGCAAGTTGACATGTTTATTATGGTAAAGCCTACCTTCACAAAACAGGAGTGAGGAACCTCCAGTCCTTTCTCCAAAACTGGCTCATGGATGCTTTTTATTTGGCCCCATTTCATTTCCTGGATTTGGCCCACCGATCTAGTCCTGGCCCTCAAGCACTGAAAGAGTGAGCTCAGGGGAAGAGCGCAGAGATGAGGGCATGCATGCACTCAAGGACAGGTGATAGATCCATGATCTAGACTTTCCCCCATCCTGAGCACATCCCTTATGCACCTCCATCTCCAGCTCCTATCAGGCCAGTAGAACTTGTGTTCATTTTCAAAGTAGTCGGGAAGGAAGAGTTGCGCCCCCCCCTCCCCCCATGAACTAAATGATTCTCCTTAAAGCTCATCACTGCTCCTATACCATACATGGAGAGGCAGCTGATTTCCCAAACAGTTCTCTTGTTACCCATTGTGACACTCAGAAAGGGGGCACGACTATACCAAAGAGGAGGAACCAAAGCTCTCTGCCCTGTACATTTGCCAGTGGATCCAGCTGGCCAGTTGATCACCATGGGCAGATATCTGGGCAGTGCTGATTCCAACCCAGGCAAGCATGGTTGCCCCTGTCTTGAAATAAAGAGCTGTGCATTACTTCATTCATGTGGCTATGGCAACTTGCATACAGCACTCTTACCAGCAACCAGTCAAGATACCAATTATTTGTCAAACCCTAATTGTTCTTACTCCCAACCATAGAAATATCCTGGATGTAATCAAGTCTGCTCATTGCCATTTCTCAGGACAAATATTAGAAGCCTCCATAAGGAAAATGAAGCACACCATCATCAAATTCAGGTTTTTATAGTTCCATTGTTCTCAAATTGATTTACAAAGAGGTTTCCGGTCCCAAAACCAATGTGTTAGTTCCTTAGGCTGAAAAACATGGAAAGCTCCTACTTTACTCCAGCAAATACATTTGTGAAACCTTTGATTTACACTGTACTGAAGGGGGAAGTACAAGACACCATTCTCTGTTTACTTTCTTCACGGTAGCTGCACATTGTGCTGAAAGCTTTCGCAAGGGCTTGCAACAGATTACCTATCCCTTTAGTATTAAGTATGCACAGGTACCTTCATATTTAGCAGACAACCCTTGTAGTTTATATGCATCAGAATGAAGAATCGCAACACAAAAGTGAATTAAACAGCCCATTTGTGGGAAAATGGCCTTCCAAAGCCCCCCATGTAGATCCCTACTAGCAATACCCTCAGAGCAGGGCTGACATAGGTAATGGGTTTATTACTGACATTTCCATTTCTGCCAAAGCAATGCTGCTACAGCCAATATTAAGGACTTTATTCAAAGTTCTTATCCAAAGGACTTACTGGATCTTCAAATAATGCCCATGACTAAGTGCTCGAATATCCATTTTTCCAGGTAGTCTGTTTTGACTTGATTGGGTTTGGTCATTTCAGTTGTGTCATTTTTAGCAATTGCACAAGCACAACAGTGCTAATAATGTCACTATGACTATGGAAATAACCAAAATTTTAAAATCCACTCCGAAAACAACCCAAAATAACAAACACAAATACCCAATGGAGCGTAAACCGATAATCGGTCATTACCCGAACTGCCATTTTCAGTTCAGGTAGGGAAGGGGTGGAGAACATTTATTTACATTTTTAAGTCACTCCCTCATGCCATCCCCCAGGACTTGGGGACAAATGCAGCCCGCAGCTAGTTTGTATGTGACCCCTTTTCTGGGTCTGGACCCTGGATCCAGTTCGTACTCCCAACTGCTAAAAACTGAGCTCAGGATATGTGAACAGAGGATGAGGGACAGATCCATAGCACAGATACATAATCCGGACCCGTTCTTTTGCTTAAGTACCCCCGCAGCCCTCGGAGCTTGTACTAATTTTCAATGCGGGCTCAGAGGGAAAACGTTCCCCTCCTCTCGATTAGGGTATATTCAGTGGGTTTACCCACTTGGGGGCGGGGGGTTAATCATAGCAGCTCTACTGCTCAGGCTACAAATCTGGGCCTACCCAAGTCTGATGAAGTTGCAGGTTTAGGAAAAGGAAGCACTTTTTCAATGCAGTGTACCCCGTGGAACTCACTGCCAAGGGATTTTGTCAAGACCAACATAACTAGGTTATAAAAAGGACTGAGGAGTTCATGAAAGATGCATAAATAGCAATTATCCAAGTCAGTGTGGAAGGGTGAGGAGTTGGGGATGAAACTTCTGACAGCTGGTAGCAAATTATATGAATAGGTCACTCCAGTTCTGACTTGGTGTAATTTCTCTGCAGCAACTAGAACTGGCCTTTGTCAAGAAAGAGAATATTGGGCAAGGTGGACCATTAGTCTGACCCAGTACAGCAATTCTTACGAGGATAGTGCCCACAATTCACGTTACTGGATCTCCTTGGGGCCCATCAAATCTCACATGTTGGTAGTGAACAATGACACATGACCCCCTCCAACCTCTCCCTTACCCCAAGCTTTTTAGAACCCTCCCCTTTGGAGGGAGCATTTTAGGTAAAAGACCTCCTTCCCAACGCATCACCAAGCACATCCCCCACCCCACCCCAATACAGTCTGGGCTTCCATGAAGAGATACAGCAACAACGTGTGGCCTGAGAGCTCCCATGCTCTCTGCAAATGCCAAAGGCAGACCGGGTGACCCCACTTATCAAAAATACATAAGCCATTTCAACTCTATCTTTTTCTCCACCATTTGTCTTGGTGACTCATTGACTGATCCCATTTCCGAGCCCTATCTGTGCCATTTAGAAGCTTATGTTATCTCATATTGCGTATGTGTTCAGCTGCTACAGCTTTGGCTATTTTTAATGTAAATTTTATTACAAAGAAAACACAACTTTATGCACTTCCTTGATTACGTCTCTCGGTAGCCTGATATAGCTCTTTAGACTAGTGGTTCCCAAGCTGAGGCCACAAGGCCATGCCAGTAAATAGTCCACAGAACTGGTAATATTTATGGTTTGGTAGAGAACCTACTGTAGCTGGAGGTTTCAGTGCAGCTCCTCATCGTTTTAAAGGAGGAGTGATTGAATTGAATGGACGATAAAGCGGTTGGCCAAATTTCCATAGCCCAGAACCATTCCCGTAAAATCCAATGGGCTGTGTTTAACTACTGGTCTCCAAAGTCTCTCTCAGAGGGAAATCCAAATGGCCCGCAAGCTATTGACCTGCAAGACCTCTGAACAGAGGACTCAACTCCAACCCCAACCAAGAGTCAAATCCTTAGCCACTTGGACTCCTACTTCACCACAGACCATTTCCAACTGAGAATTTTTCCCCAGCCAAATGCTTAAGCCAGACCAGTGACCATTCAAAGCTCAAATATTTGTCATGGAGAAAGCATGTATGTGAGGATTATGGCATTTACCCTCTCAATTGGCCAGCAGTAGCCAAAGTCTGGCTCAGGACAAAGCTACATGCAGGTCTTGGGCAATTCAAGTGCAGTTCTCAAGCAGGTCTTGTCCTGGGCCCTTACTTCACTGCACCCCAATGAAGCATCTCAGCAGCTGAATTACAGTGGTTCTTCAGCATCTCAGCAGTCAGCACAAGAGGTTTATGCATGCCCGCTTTCGTGCGTGCCTTGTGTCTTTCAGCCATACAAAGTTTTCGGTACATGTCTCTTAGCCATGCCTGCCATGGACTAGTCAACTATTAGCATTCAGGCAGTGATAAAGCAGGATAAACATCTTCTAAGCTCCTTCCTTCTTCAGGCAGAGTGCCGGCACAGCACTAATGAACGTGCTCTCACAGGGGTTGGGGGTATCCCATTTAGGGCATTCCCCGGGCGGACTAATCTTCCAACTGCTCCAACTGACTGGCAGCTCACTAACTCCATACCTGCCAGCCTCTGTATTTAAGCAATGACAACAAAATGCTTTCACCTCTTTCCCGCCCACACAACAGATGGTTCGCCTTCCATCCGGCAGGTAGTGCGCGAAGATCAAACCCACGGACTGGGGATGCAAATACTGTTTCCATCTCCTCACAGAAAATATCCAACTCTTCTCTGGAGGCGACTAGGCTTTGCAGTTTTGAGGGGCAGCCAAAGCAAGCCCTGGGCTGGCACTCCACAGACCTGGAGTAACAAGACCGTGGATTCGGGGTGAATATCTGCACCACAAGGCCCTTCTCCCCCTTTTGTCACAGACACTACACGTCAAGGGCTGGGTTTAAGCAGGGCCAGGAGTCAGAGGGGCCTCTGCAGGGAGGCCCGTGCCAGTAGCCTCAAGTCCAGAGTTCCTCAGGCCTTGAGATGGATTATTTCTACAGGGCCCTCTCCCCACCTGAGACTCTCAGCCCCTGGGGTGGCTGCTTCCCACGGGGCCCTGTTCCCAGTCCCCTCCCTTTCAGAAAGTCACTGATCCCAGAATCCCACCCCCCACACAGAGGGGTGTATGTGTGAGAGAGCGAGTGCGTGCTTGGGTATGGTGTGCACGCCTGTGTGCACGCACGTGCATGTGAAAACGTAGGACACGGTCATAAAAGTAGTGACAAAGCCATCAGGCCCCCACATTTTATTTTTACCCTGGGCCCTGCTACTTCTAAAGCCAGCCCTGGTTCATAAACACCACGCTCATTATACATCCAAGTACATTATCAACTCCTTGCCCAGCACTAGCTGGGGTTAGTTAGCCCAGTCAATAGGCTTGTTGCCCTTTACACTTAACCCTCTCCAGGGATCGATTCAAAACCTGCTCTAAGGAGGTGGGAATACTCATAAGAACCTATCAACCGTGGTCTAGGCTTGATCCTTCAAGGATAACAGTCTTATAACAGTAGATCCCCACGATAAATGGCAGTGCAGGCACCCTCCTACCCTAGGAGTGTTTGATAGACACTTACTGACTTCACCCACAGAAAAGGAAAAAGCATTGAAGTAATTCACTTGTTGATGTTAAATTAGAAATAAACACCCCCTACAGGGGCTGTGGGTCCCCTCTACTGCAGATCCTGCAAACCCACTTCTTAACATCATAAAAGAAGTGCCATGCTGGTCAGACCAATGCTCCGTCGAGCCCAGCATCCTGTCTCTGACAATGGCCAATCTTGGAGGAAGTACCGAGTTGGTCACTAGGGGGCAATTAATTCCCTGCTCTTCACTCCCAGCTCCTGACAGTAAGAGGTTCCATTCCCCAAACCTACCTGGCTAGTAACTGCTAATGGGCCTCACCGCCAGAAACTTATCTTATCCCTTCTTAAATATCTTATTTGTAGGTCTCATGTGTCCGGGGGGGGGGAGCTCCTAGATCTCAGTCTGTATTTAATTTATTGAATTTTTATGCCGCCCTTCGCACAAGGCTCAGGGTGGCTCACAATTCTCACACGCGGTTAAAAACACTCTCCCCCACAAACCCACCCAACACCTATACTCTCAACTCTTTCCAGGGCCAGGGTTCACTTCATTTGAGGCTCTGTATTTTACACCACCGCTTTTCTCAAACACGTTGTCATTTCCAGTTTATTCAAGGGATCCCCGCGGGGCCTCTCAACCCACGAGGGTTTCAGAATCTGCCCTTGCCTGGACCCGGCCAGAACAGCCGCCAAACACAAAAGTCTTCACACTCCTCACTCTGTCCTGTCAGTCTCTGACCCACAGATACTCCCCCACTCCCTGAAGGTTTCCTTACCCACACCTCTCTTTCCCAGAGGCGCTTCTCTCTGTGAGCTTTTAGCTCTCTCTTTTGGATGCTGACAGAGGGTAACCACCCCATCTACTTTCACCAGGCCCGGTGGGACATCACCCTGCAAGCACTTGTTATAGCAGTATCCTGTGAATACTTACTGAATTACACCCTCCAACAGACTCCTTTGTGATCAGATGATCATCAGCCACAAACAAATGACCGTTTATTAATAGCTGGATTCCATGTTATTAATTTCAAAATGTTAAAGATAAACAAAGCAAATCTCTTCCCACAAAGAGGCTCTCCTAGTTCTTCTCTTTCCGATCCCACATACTTTAAACTCAACTGTTATCAGGTTTAAAAACACCAGATCATAAGAAAAGTCAGTCACTGTTCCCCTGGGCAGCCGGCCAATGTAATCAGCACAATATCTTTTTCCGTGCCTACCCAGAGGATGTTCCGCATGCCAGCGACTTGCAAGACGTCCTAATAATAAATATTGAAAAACAAGGCAGAGGACAGTCCTCTCAAAGTTACTGTAACCAAATAGGGGAAATCTCTGCACGGAAGCAGCAGAGGGGACTGGCTTGGGCTCCGGGCCAGCGTCAACCCAATTCCACTCCGGTTAGTATTATGGACAATGCCCAAGGTGTTCCATTGCCAATTCAAGGCCAATGGAGAGTAGTTATGTATGCAACAAACATATCCAAACGTGACAGGCCTGAAAGACTGCTAATGATAGCAGGGGTGGGGAGGGGGGAAAGAGTCATGCTTCGGAGATTCCTGTACAATACTTTGAGGATAATCTCGGTTACATCAAACACTGGAACATTTCCTGTCTCTTTTGTACTTTTACAGACACACAGATGAATGCTACTTGGGCTCAACTAAGATATTTCTGCCACTCCCTGCCATCCATGCACACAATTGCTAGAAGAAGAAGATAATATTATGGTCAAGGCCTGGGATTCCACCCATCCTTGCCCACAGCCTTGAGAAAATTCTAGCCTCTCTCTGATGGGATTTAATGAGTATTATGACAGTGACCCACTACTATGGAGGCCAATCAACTGACTGACCAGGACTGCCACAGGTGCTCCATTTTATAGCCAAGGAGCTGAAGCAGAGCCACTCAGCGACACCAAGACTTGAAGTCATATTCCCCAGTTCCGAATCCAACATGTAATCCCACTAGACAACACGGACTCTGAAGGCACTGGATTAGAACTCTGAAAATCCTAGTTCAATTCCCTAACTCTGCTACACCTGAAACAAGCCGCACAATCACCTTCCTATCTCAACCACTTTTCCCATCCATAAAATGTCAGGCAGCGTATACAAGGAAGTCAAACTAGGTGATCTTGCTAGTACAGGGGACATGCACTCAAGGGGTGTTAACACAAGGAAAGAGAATCTACTGGGCCACCAAGGAGCCCCATGCAGCCAACCCCATGCATGGAAAGCACAGTAAATCGGCAACTTCCTGTGTGGTGTAGCCTGGCGGGGGAGCAACCTCCACTCATCCCACCCACCCCCTCCGGTGTAGCCTGGGCTTCACACAGGCAGAAGCCTGGAATCTGGCTACGGTAGCAGCAGGATCGGGTCTTGAGGAAACTCCCACCAGCTGCCAGCCAGCTGATAGAGTTATTCTGGAGAAGCTGCTGCCTTCGGCTCTGCAGAATTGACGACCGGACACTCGATGATCTCATTGCTCTTTGGAACACCTTGCTGCCAGAGGCCATCGACCGGATGGTTCCTAGGCATCAGCACCACAGGCTTCCTTGGTTTACTGAGGATGATCTGCGGTTGCTGAAGCAAGAAGGGGCGGCGGTTAGTAACAGCGGCACCATTCTCATGCTGAAGTCAACAGATTGCGACACAGAGATAGTTTGCAAGCCTATGCCGTGACTTTGCGGGCAGCAAAGAAGGATTTTTGCTACCCTCATGTCAGTGAAGTCTCGTCCAGCGGAGCTTTTCCGAGTGGTGAGGGGGTTGGTTGGCCCAGTCACCCTCCATCTGGAACTGGAACCTTCCAGTGCCTGCTGTGACATGTTTGACTACTTCACGGATACAATTGCTCGGCTTCACCATGACTTAGACGCTGCACTTAGTACGAGAGGAGAACCAAAGGTTATGAAAGGTTATTGAACGGGTAGTGGCTCGGCAGCTGCAGGACCATCTGGACCGCATCAGTTTTCTAGATCCCTCGCAGTCTGGCTTTCGTTCGGGTTATGGCACCAAGGCCGCGCTTGTGGCTTTGGTCGACGACCTCTGCTGTGAATTAGATCAGGGTCATTTGACACGGTTGATTCTATTAGATCCATCGGCTGCCTTTGATACCGTTGACCATGAGATGCTGGCGACTCACCGGCAGGACTGTGCCGGAGTGGACGGAACGGTTCTTGAATGGTTCCGCTCATTTCTGGATGCGAGAACTCAGCAGGTGGTGCTCAGGGTCATTTTTCATCTCCCCGAGACAGTGTGGAGTCCCACAGGGACCCATTCTACCCTCTCTCTTGTTCAACGTGTACGTGCAGCCGCTGGGCAAGGTCGTGAGGTGCTCTGGAGTGCGGTGTCATCAATATGCTGACGACACCTAACTTTCTCTCTCTTTTTCATCCGACCAAGACCCCCGCAGTCTCGGTGCTTACTCAATGTCTGGCGGCTGNCTAGTGGGAAAGGCTGTGGTGTGGCATCCCCCATCATTGATGGGGTTCACCCCCCACTGGTTCCCCAGGTTCAGAGTCTGAAAGTGCTTCTCGACTTGCAACTTTGCCTGGATGTCCAGGTGGGGGCTGTGGCAAGGTGTTCCGCCAATTACATCTGGTGTGGCGGCTTCGACCATATGTCTGAGACTCCGACCTGGCCACTATCATCCATGCTTTCATCACCTCAAGACTGGACTATCGTAACGTAATCTACGCGGGGCTACCCATGGTGATGGTTCGGAGATTGCAGCTGGTGCAGAATGTGGCGGCCCATCTCCTTATGAGGATGGGCCGCCGGGAGCACATTACACCTGTGCTCCATGCTCTGCACTGGCTGCCTTTAGTCTTCTGGGCCCAATTCAAGGTGTTGGTTCTTACTTATAAAGCCCTATACAGCCTAGGCCCCATCTATCCGCTGGATTGCCTCACTCACCAGGCTCTGGATCGACTCCTTCTCGAAGTCCCCCAGATATCCCGGGGGACGACTATGAAGAGGGTGTTCTAGTGGCCGTGTAGCTCCCTGCCAGCAGAGGCTTGGATGGCTCCGGACCTCTTCTCCTTTCGTCGATCCTACAAGACGTAGCTGTTCCGCCAGGTTTTTGGTGAGGATTGGGGGGCGGGGGGTGTTGCATTTTTACTTCCCCTGATGTCCCTATTGGGACTGGAGATGTTACTATTTTATTAAGTATTTATTTTTATTTATTGAATTTATATTATTGTCTTTTCAATTTTTGTAAATGGTTAGCCACCCCAAGCTGCTCCACAGGAAGAGCAGGGTACAAGTTGTGAAAATAAAACAACTAAATAAATAATAAATATATAGATATAGATATATATAGCACCTCCCGCAGGAGCTGTGCTCGAGACCCTGCTAGTGCAATCCAGCCAAACCGCTGGCACAAGCCAGTGTAGAGCAGATGAGAGGAGAGGTGACCATCTTCATTGGCAGCTTCACAGAGCCCGGCCACCCCCCTCCCCCCTTGCAAACGGAGAGCAGCCGGGGTCCCCTACCCCTGTGCATGGAGACTGGAGGAAACGATCGTTTAACTCTTTAGCACTCAGAAGAGCGGGCAAGCCGGGGGGGGCGGGTTGCACAGGTAGCTGGGTGCACCCAAGGATGTGCTGGGAGCCCCAAAGCCGCCTCTCAAGGGGAGCCAGCAGGGCATTGTGGGATCTCTGAGCGGGGGCTGGGCAAAGGGGTGGGCATTGTCAGCAGAGCTTCGGCTCCATCCCTGGGCTCGACCCTACAGCAGCACCACCACCAGGGTTGAAGCTGGCCTGGAACCCAAACCAGTCCCCTCCGCTGCTTCCTTGCAGCGATTTCCACTATTTGGGTACAGAAACTCTGAGAGGACTGTCCTTTGCCTTGTTTTTCAATATTTATTATTAGGGTGACTTGCAAGTCACATGGCCCTCCTTACCATGCTCCTTCTTGCTGCCTAGACAGCGGGCTGTTGGGCTCCATCGCGGAGCACTGGAAGAACCCGTCGCGCTGCCTTCCCGATAGAATGCGGGTCAGTCTCAAGTGAGTTCAGGAGCAGCTGGCGGGCGCTGCTGATGGAGCATGCTAGGAGAACCAGCCAGGAAGGCAGCATGACTGGTTCCCCCAATGCCCCGCGATGGATCCCACCAGCCCCTCACCGGGGTGGTAAGGAGGGCCAACTCTTTAGTCCCATTGTGGTAAACGGTTGTGGCTCTTGGGATTAGGAAGCTTTGCCCCACCCCCCCACCCCCGTACTAGATACTTCAGTATTATTTTTGCAGGCAGCATATTAAATCCAATCTGCTAGTATCCTACAGTGGCCAATCCCAAATGAGACTAGATTAAGTATCTACTTATATTTCCTTCATTGCTCTAATTTGTTAACAGCAAAAATGATAAGCCAGCCATCCCCCTAAAAGAAAAAGGGGGAAAGGGAAAGAAAAGAAAGGGGGGGGGGGAGGTTGTTTTGCCATTTGTAGCAAAACCAGATTCAAAAGGCACCAGGAGAGAAAGTTTTCAAACTGTGGCTGAGCAGTGTCTCATTAACCTTTCCGCCTCCCCTTTTATTCACAGGGTTTGCTTTCTTCCCTAGGAAAAAATAAAGCCTGCCGTGTTTAATTGTACCCAGCACCGCTATGTAACGGGACTCTAGGCAACGTTGTTATTGCCGCGATGCATAACAATCCCCACTAAAAGCCCAGCGGGCACTTGATCGGATGAATCATTTATGAGAAAGTTAAAGCGATTAGGTCTTAAAACACTAAGTCACCTTGCGTCTTCTGAGCAGGCTGCCAAAATAAAGATTAAAAATGCCACAAGTGCCCCCCTACCTATGTTTAAGGGGAAATTAATACTTTGCTGCATCTCTTAAAACATTATCCTGCTCACTGAGGAAAAGGAAAAAATCCCCCAATTACTCCACCTCAGACACAAGGGAAAGACAACTGGTGCAAATCACACTTTTTTCTTTAACGTGGCCTTGCTCCTTTAAGGAAATCATGAAATTACTAAATTCTATCTTTTTTTATTATTATTTTTCATGTTCTCTTTGATCAGTAAAATAGAGCAGGGGTCAGCAAAGCTTTCTAGTCATGAGAGCCACATGCATTTACTACAGTGGGGTCAGAGAGTCTAGGGTCACAGTCTGCCCACCTCTGAAACAGAGCCTTCATTGTAAAAGAGATGCAAACTGCATTATTATTAATTATTATTATTATTAGGGACAAAGTAGTTTAGAGGATATCTTTTATTGGACCATCTTTCCACATCCTCTCTCTAGATTTATTGTTGAACATTTTAATAGTACTTCAATGTTCAAAATGCCTTACAACCCTTTATCTAATTCGCCCTAACTCTGTGAAATAGGTGACTGATTCCCATTTTACAGATAGCAAACAGACAAAGAGAGCGACTTGCCAAAGACCAGCTATGAACTGGGCAAGACTGAATTTGAACCCTGGTCTCCAGGGTTCTCATTGTGAACAGGCAATGCTGTACACTTTATGAGTGTAACTAGAGCCAGTATAGCCCAACAGACAAGGTGTTGGGCTTGGACATGGGAGATCAGGGTTCAAATCTTGACTTGATGAAGGCCACTCTGAGTTTATGACTAAGTTACTTTCTCTTGGCCTTCGTTCCCCATCTGTAAAATGGAACCAACAATGATCTAACTTGCAAGGGTGAACTAGGTAAGGATTGTAAAGCATGTCATAAGTGAAAAGGGTCAGGATGATCCTTATTTATATCTCATACTTTACATGTTTTTGTGGCCATCTAGGGTCACCGAACTAAAAAGAGTCTAAAAATGGGGTCAACCTAGCCAAATGTTTGGAAACCGCTTTGGGGATATCTGTGTGTATTGCCCACAATTTACAAAGGGAAAGTGAAGGCACTAAAAATTTTGCTGACTCACTCAAAGATGCACAGCTGGGCTACACAGGGGAAAACAAGGATCCTCATTCCTTGTCCCATCTTCCTTAGTCAGTAAGTGGACTGTGCATTCAAGAGCATAGCTATCCTAGGGACAGGAATGACATTTGTTTCAGGACCCAAGCTGAGGGAAGTGGGGGCGCACAAATCCTGTCCTGTTGGGGCATGGCTGGGCGGAGACTGAGCTGAGCAGAAATGCCTGCAGCGCGCATGTGTCGGACCCACCCAGTGGGCAACCCAGGACGGAACAAGCATCAGAAACAGCGGCAGCGGCACGAGGCAGGCAGCGCAGCCGCAGCCTCCAGGGCTCAGGTGCAGCAAGCGGAGAGAGGAGGAGGTAGTGTCAGGACTCAAGGTGGTCAAAGCTAAGGGAAAGAGGTGGTGGTGGTGGTCCAGTGCCAGGCCCAGGAGGAGTTGGAGAGCAGCAGTGGTGTTTGAGGAGTGGTGTTGCCCTACCCTTGGATTGGAAAGGCAAGAGTGAGGGTGACGCCACTCCCATAGCCGCACCATGTTCCCTGGAGTCTGGGGTGGGGGTGGGGGTCTGTGTGGGGGCAGGTGGTCTGGAGGTTTGTGTGGGCAGGGGGTACGTTGCAGTAGGCAAGTAGGTGCATTTTCTTTCTTTAACATGTACGTGAGCAGCTTTCTGCAATAAGGATGCTGTGGGGAGGAAGGAGGGCGGGACGGACAGGGGAAAGGATGGTGATGGGGGGGCAAGTCCATTTCTTGAACCTGGGCCCATTCTAACCCCCACCCCGTGTGCATTAAAGGACTTGCCAGAGTATCGGAAGAACAAGAGGATGGCTAGGCTCATTAAGGAACACGGCTTGGCAAGGTTCGGATGGGTGGAGGAGAACAGAAGAAGAAATATGACTGAAGGGGTGTCTAAGGGATGGGAGTGCAGGCTGGACCGGTTTGTAGAGGATTTCCTGCAGCTTCTCTTGAGCAAGCTGGTCTGGGTGGTAAATTGTTAAGAGCACTGGGAGAGATGCCTCTTGAGCTGCTGAGAGGGCATCCATGCGAATCTGGTGGATGGTTGAGTTGACACAATGATCTGCAGACCCACCATCACGAGATGTCCGGAGCTCCATTGGCCAAAACCTCAGAGACAGGGGGTGCTCAGCTGATGACTGTGGGATGCACCATTTTTTCTACTCTAAAAAGCTTCCATCTAACCCAGGAGCAGGAAATCTTTTCCCTCCTGGGGCCGTTCTGAAAATGAGAGTAAGTTTCAAGGGCTGCACCTAAGTTGGGGCAGAGTGCTCAAGAGGCGGCGAGTCCAGATCACAGACCTGTGCCATGGATCTGTCCCCTGTCCTTTTGGGCAAGCTTTCATCTCTGTTCCCCCGAGCAATGAAAGACTCCGCTTGGGGTAAGGGTAGGAACTGGAGCCAGAGACCAGACCCAGGAATTTGAAAGGGGCCAAATAAAAATTTTTTAAAAAAACCCCACAAAACCCAAAAGCTACAGGCAGCATTTGACCCCAGACCTGAGGTTCCCCACGCCCCATCTAGTCTGTTCGTTAAATCTCACAAGCAGGACTTGGGCAAAGTGTGTAGCATGTGGATTCGGTGCAATCCCCATTCCAAACTGCAGAATGAAACAAACCATTTTTTTTTCTCCTGAGCTCAACTCCCAAAACAGTTGGAAAGGAAGACTAGGCAAATGGCAAGATAAAATTCATTTTCCCACCACTAACTTTGAATACAGATCCCAGAACAATGAAAGGGGGGAAAGCAAGGCACCAATTTCAGAACTCCGCTATCTCCTCAGAGCTGTGCTTTCTACCCAACTGAAACCCAGGTCTCTCTCCAGGTCCAAATACTCTTGTAAACCCATTAAGTCATATGGAAAAATTTAACATCTGAAGAATTGTCCATGGCCATGAGCCACTAGGGTTAAGGGTCCCAAACTATGGCTTGGGAGACTCAGGCGGCCAGTTCAAGCACGGCTCTCAGGGCCAGTCCCAGACCCTACATTGCCTCAACAGTCCTATGTCTTCATTGCATCCTAGTTTCAGCAGCAGCTGAATTGCTGCTGTTCCTTAGCAACTAGGACCACAGAACATTGGCTCCATCAACTAATCACAAAGCAGGACAGGTTGGGAAGGACGAGGCTCAGCCTAAGGGATGCTACAAAGGGGCACGCACGCATGTATAAAACACCCCATCATAGGAAGATTCTGATCGGTGGCTTTTCCGGTTAGGAACCTTGCCCCCCCCCGTGCTAGACCCACACTTGCAATATTAAAAAGCACTTTACTCACTGCCTGATGGATTTCAGTCTTCACTCGTTCACTCAACATGCCCTCAAAGACAAAGGAGTCTCCATATTTTTCTGCCTGCAAAGAATAGAGAGAGAACCGCAATGCTGAGCCCAATTGCAGGAATCCACTGCGAGCATTTTTATTCCTAAATTGCCAGGCTAAGAAATCATCCAATGAGACTATTACCTGAACAATAGATTTTGTTTAATAATTTCTAATAGCAATTCAGAGTTTGCATCAAAGGAAACAATATGCAGTTGCAGAAGTACGATAGATGAAAGCCCAAATTACCCAGGATATCATTGTTCCTGAACAGTTGGATGATTAAGCTCTGACTGACTGAATTAGCAGAACAGATGGCAGCCAGGAGAACCTCTACAAATGTTTCTGGTTTTATTGATTGGAAATATCTTCTTAATAGTCCTGAAACGCGTCAGGAATTTCATTAAGCTTCCTTTACTTTGGAAATCACACTTACAGGATTAAGTGTCAAGATTAGCTTTCCATGGTCAAGAGCACTAAGTGTAAAAATACCGGTGGAAAAATCCTGCTGGACTATTTTAAGTTAACCCTGATGAAAAACCAGTTCAACCCAACATGCTATGAAACAAAGTCTGCCTCGACATGACTTGTTAGTTTACAGCCACACAGTAGGAAACAAGCCTTTTCACAAAGGGTATTTTCACTAGTGGACTTATTAGAACAGCTTTAAATCAGGCTTGTAACAAGGCTACAGTTGGTCGCAAGACTGGAACCCTGTGAAGGGGTTAACAAAAAATGGGAGCATTGGCTCTTTAAGAGACTAAGACAGTGGAGCTAATTCGACACCTGGTGTGCACATGGGCTAGGACACTGGCAAGCCCAGGAGCTAGGAAGTTGGGAAGATGGGGAACTGACTGCAGCTAGCCAAGTGCAGAGCTAGCAGGAGGGCCGAGAGCTCTAACAAGGATACTGAACCAGCAACCCAGAGAACCCAATGAGAGACAGAGCCTGCAGAACAAGGTGCACTCTAACCAGGATGCTAAGGGGGTTTGGCTTGGCTTGGCTAGGCTACTCGGGAGAACACCCCTGGGGACCTACTTGTCTGTAGGAGAAGCCCCTAGCTTGTGTGGACTGGGACTGGCTGTGTGGGGAAGAAGGGAAGCCAGTGTAAGAGTCAACCTGCCCAAGCCAAATGGGGTTGAGACACAAGGGGCTATGTTGGAGTACTACTGTTATGGCAGCAGGCCAGCTAATTTCCCATATAGGATGTAAAGGAGGATGGCACCCAAGCCCCTGCCACAAGGCAATTGGTAGCCAACAGCTTTTCCTTTCTATTTCATTGCTCGAGTTTATCATCAGCCACTTGATTTTGGCCACTGTAGCTAACACCCCAGTAAGACTGTTCCCATAAAAATGCCGATTCCATACACTAATAACTTGCCAGAACCTTCCCGACTCAAGTTTTCTATGCTTCATCTCAGGCTGAAGGTTAAACCACTTTTATAATGTTTGGGCAAAATCCCTTCAGCTCCTTCCATCAAGGAGAAAAAGGAAATCCTTTCCATACTTCAAAACAAATCTCAGACAAATTTGTTGTGTTTGTTTTTTGGTGGGACAGGATTGCCACTAAAATGGCCAATGTTTAAAGTTCATGGCTATCTTCACCAAGTACTAGCACCCCAATTTATTGGGGATGGGCACGAGTAGTTTTACTTAACAGAATTATGGACATTTGAATATTGCTGCATAAGCGTAAATAGGCAGTGAGAAAGCATCAAAACTACCATCAACAGACACCAATCTAATCTTTGCTACAGAAAGCTAATTAAACCTGCAATTTGTTTGACCACGATAAATCAGTAGTAAAGACAAATGTTTCTACAGACAACAGCTCAGCTGTTTCCCAAGAGCCCTGAGGATTCAATGTGCTTTACTCTAGCCAATGTGGTGTAGTGGCTAAGGTGCTGGACTTGGTCCTGGGAAGCCAGGGTTCAAATCCTGTCCTAGCCATGAACTCACTGGGGGGCCTTGGGCGAGTCACAACCTCTCTGCCTCAATTCCCCATCTGTAAGAAAGGGGAATGTGTGTGTGTGTCTGTCTCTTCCTATCTTCCCCTCATCTTTGTCCATCTTAGATTGTAAGCCCACTGCGCAGGGACCTGTCTCCAAAATCTGTGACTGTAAAGCACTGCATATGCCTAGAAAATTAGGAGTCGTAGCGGAGTGTATTTTCCAAATGCACTGTACTAGATGACCCTCATGCCAGGGGGGCTGAGTAGAATGTCAATCCATTCCATCTAAAACAGTTAACTAAAGCCAGAAACTGATTCCATCCTGCTCCAAAACCCACTGGATAAAAGACACATTCAAGCAACTCTTCTGAAGAAGTCCTTATGGATTATAAAATGACCTTCCTTCACAATTAACGGAGCAAACAGCTGACAAATTCTAGTTGGCATCAATGCTAACTATGGGGGAAACTCCATCTCAAGCTGGCAATCCTAAGGCTGGAGCTGGTTGAGCTCGTGTACTAGCGACCAGGAGTACCATGTATCAGCTTAAACATGCAGAGGCTACCCAATGGGTAGTAAACTAAGTGACAAGGGGTTACTGTGAGCAGCAACAACAGCTGCAGGGTCCTGGGAGCGACAGCAGTGGTGCGAGTGGTACCACTTCTAAGGCTGCCAGGCCTGCTGAGATAAGCCATACCCCACAGCATCAGTGACCCCCTACCCTGGTGATCGCAGCCATCCAGGCTCCTTGTTTCAGCAAACACAGGCTCACCACTGCTGACACCACCTCTCTTGACAAACTCATGCCTCTACCAGTCTCAGGGCCCTGCTGTTTACCTGGCGTTACACTGGTTACTCGCAAAGGCCCTTCTCCCTGTTGTATCTATCAGAAGGCTTGTATAATCCCCACCCCAGAGCAAACCTCTTCAGCCAGGTGCGAACCTATGCATGACCCTCCTAACAAAGGAGGTTGGCTCCTAGATTTCAACACTGCCCCTCCTAAAATCGCTGGAACTCCCTAAACTGTCCTTAACTACCTCAACTAGCCTCACTCACATCAAGGCAAAAGTAGTTAAGGTAGCTGAGGAGAGTTTAGGGAGTTTGAAACCTGGATCAAGCTGCTGTATGCTTTTTACAGCGGTCTCTTCTGAACATGGGCTAGGCCCTGTACTATTACATATAGTAGGGTTCTAATAAAGACAATTTGACTCCACTATACGCAGCCTGTCTCCTTGGCGCCAGAACCGAGAAGTGGAAATTTCCACCCAGAACCCCACACTCCTACAATACTTGCAGGACCACTGTACAGAGCTATCCCATAGCAGACACACAGTGGGCCTGGTTCAGGTCGCAAACACACATAACAAATAGTTTGGTGCCTGCGACGTGAACCAGTAGCTAGTGTAACATCGGATAACGTCCACTGACCCTAGAATGGTCTCCCACCCAAACCAAGCGCAAAGGAGGCAGAGGGGGAGTCTCCCAATCCAAAAGAGAGGGAAGCAAAATTATTATTAAGCATTTACATAGCACCAGCGATGTACCTGGCGCTTTACAAAAAAACAAGTTAGACACGGTCCCCGCCCGTGAGCTTCCAATTGAATGGTTCGAATGATCTATTTATTGGACCAACTGCTGTTGGGGGAAATAAGCAAACTTTCAGGCTACACAGGGCCCTTTCTTCAGGCATGTAACATAGCCAGTCAAAAATAAAAAGGTATAATTTGAACGGTTTGCTTCCCTCTCTATCACTTGGGACCAATACAGAAACCACACAATCTCTCTGGAATCCAAAGGAGAGAAGGTTAAATCAATAGGAGTTAGCTATGACTCTCCTTTAGGACCGGGCGTTAATTGATAATGTCAATGCCTTTTGTCTCCGTGCCGAAGGACCGACTGAAGTGGATAATACAAGGCATGCTGTCCGAGCTACCGAGCCTCACCAGTGGATTACGCCAGGACTGTGAGAACACCAAAGTTGGTAGAATTCAGGCGATCCTTCCCTCATCTGTATTTACTTTCTGCCTGCACACTGCTACTCTCGTTGCTTAGAGAAGGGATGGAGACTGAGCCACAGAAGGCAGCAGCCGAGATCGTATCTCTCAGACTACTAGGGAACAGCTGTGCTGAGCCAACCTGCAGTTTCTCCAGCTGTCTGGAGGAACGTGCACCTCGTACTCCTCAACACATTAAGAGCTTCTCTTGAAAGCAAGGGCTTAAGAAACGCAGGGCTCACGAAAACCTATTTGCCCCAAATTAGCTCCGCTCCAGTGAATCTGGTCAGCGCCTTGTACTGTTGAGGCTTACTACCCACTGTGCTCAGGGGGCTACGTGCACTGCATTTTCCCAGTTGGCAGCATGTTTTCAAAGCAGTCCACAGGAGTGAAAAAGTTCTCCATCCCCAACTTAGGATCTTGGGTATTTATTTACTGTTTGTAGTCTAGCCTGCTTCACAGGCTCTTTCTAANGGGGGGGGGGGGGGGGGCAATCCTTGGGCGTGCCGCTACAGGGGCAGGTGCTCATGGGCACACAGCCATCTCGCCCACACCCCCTGCGTTTTTCACCAGTTGCTCCATGTGAGGAGATGGGGTGGGGATGTGGGTCGTGGAAGTGCGCGGCCACACCCCTCCACATTTATGCAGACTGCTCCCCCACATGGATGGTGAGTGTCTATGTGTGTGGGGGGGGGGGGTGTACAAAGAGCCAAAGTATCCATTCTCACATCATGCACTTGAGCACAGGGCATTTTCAGGGTCAGATAAGCCCTGGGACCATATTGGTGGCAAAGGAGAAATGCAGCGAGTACAGGTCCCTGAAAAAGCCCTTCTGGCCCCATTTCCACTTTAAACGAGAGCTCCAAGGAAAAGGGGGTTTCATCTTGCTAGCGTGCTTACTATAGGTTTGTTTGAAGGTGGGATAACACCCACCAACCCCTGAAGCAAACAAAAGGGGTCCCTTCTCTGGCATACTCAAAACTGCTTCATAAGAAGGGCCCCCTATCTGGCTTCACCCTTTACCTCAGTGAGGTAGCCAGTGGCATCCACAAATTTCTCAAATTCAGCATTGCTGACTTCATAGCGGTCCATGTAGAACCGGCTGAGGCGGACCCGTCGAGCAGGCCCTTCTCCGTCTTGCTGTATCGCGGGCTCATCAGTTCCCATTGTGAACACGCCAGCTGGAATGGAGACCATCTGCAAATGAAACAGACAGGACTGAGCACAGCTTGGCAGTCATTTCTAACTTAGAGAGCCACCATTGTTTTATGCGGACTGGAGGAACAATGGTGGAGGTCACCTTCAAAGCTGAAATATAGAAGAAAAAATAGCTTTCGCTTACCATAGCCAAGAGAATCTAGCATTCCATTTCTGTCCTGTGGAACACTTTAACATTGAGTACAAAGTCCCTGGAATGGATAGGAGTTGGGTGGGGGTGGGGTGCTCGAGATCAGGGGAAGGAAAAAGAGGGGCTGTAACAGAGACCCAGAACAAGGATTCACTCATCCCCTATCCTTGAGTGCATGCCTCATCTCTGCTCCCTTCCAACTGAGCACAATCTTTACGGGTCTGATGGTAGAGGCTGAATCTGGGAGCCAGCTCCAAGAACTGGAAAGGAACCAAATAAAAAATAGCCATAGGACATAGGTAACAGGTTCCCCAACTCTGCTTTGAGAGAGGAGACAGGTCCTCCTTCCAATCCTCAGTTCAATTCCCAAGAAATCCTGTTCACAAAGTTCAAAAGGAAATTGCGACTAGGGCTGTTAAATCATCCCAGAAAGAAAACAAATGCTACTTTGCATAAACTTACACAAACGTACAAACTTAAAGCAACCCATTGCCTAGCATTGAGACTAGGCTAAATGTTTTTAAACACCACAGCTCCCTAACCATCCAAAAACAAAACAAAAAAAGTACAATGCTTCTTTCTGGGCATTTGGCATCCAGGGTTACGCATTTACCTGGCGATAAAAGAAAAGACCCACAATTCCTAGGCTGCCCAAATAGGGGGTAATGCTAACCTAGAACCAGTGCCATATATACCTCCTTCTGGGAGTGAACAAGGCCATCACTGTCGTCTTTTTTTATAAAGTCTAAGATACTGTTCAGGGAAATGAATATTACTCATTCTAAGGGCGGGATCCTCATACAATATTTTGCTGACTTGACGTGTAGATTAGACAACTGCAAAAAGTGTTCTTCTGTGTTTGACGCACAACATACCTGTCTGGAGACTCAAATTATGTGGAGCTTTATGAACAGGTGTCAGCAACATTCCTTTACCGGACAGCCTGCAGGACTGACCAGGCAGAGAGACACCTGCATCTCCACACTGTATCAGATGCAAACATACTGACACGCAGCACAGCACAATGGTCTTTTGACCTTGTACTGGTCCTAACCCGTAACGCAGATGCAAAGCAGGTGAAAATTACTATTATTCAGTACAATGCCAGTAACTACCATGCCAGGCAAGCGTGCGTCTATAGTTTCAGGGGGGAAGGGGGGAGATAAATTAATAAGTGGGGGGGGGGAGTTACCACTCCACTGCTTTAAGGCAGAGATGGCAACGTCTATTTTGTGGGCCAAATCCAGACCACAGCTGTGGTTAGGTTTTTTTATATATATTTGGCCCCTTTTCAATTGCTGGATCTGACCTATGGATCTACTCCCTACCCTTGAGCACTGAAAGCATGAGCTCAAGAGAAGGGTGTGGAGAGGAGGGGGCATACACTCAAAAGATGAATTCATGGCACAGATCAAAGGTGGGGCGGCTCAGGGGCCAAATTTGGTCCATGACTAGATTTTATGTGGCCTCTTTCCACTTCCTGGATCCAGTTCCTACTCCCAAGTGCTGAAAAACTGAGCTGAAGGGAGCCGAGATGAGGGCATGCACATAGAGGAGAGGGGTCATCACACAGGTCCACGATTTTAGACCCTCCTCTTGCTGGGCACACCCATTAACTCAACTTCTCTGCAGTCCTCAGAACTTGTGCTAATTTTTAAGAGAGCCCTTGGAAGGGAAAAGTTCCCTGCCCTGGCAGAGATCCATGATTTGAACCCTTCCCTCATCCTTAGCACCCCAGCGCCAAATCCTATGCAACTTTGCACAGCTTGTACTAGGTTACAAGCGTCTCAGAGGAGGACAATGGTTCCCCAACCCCTGTTTTCCTTAAGAGCTTCCCTTCCCCATGCTCATTAGACGTTGTAATCAGATCTGGATTGTCTAAATAGCAATTCCTGCAAGTTCCAATATGCAATATTTAGTCTTTTACTCTGAGTCATGGAGCAGAAGGACAGAATAATCCAAATCAGAAGCAGAATTAGGATATACAAATAAAGGAAATCTGTATCCTCAAAAACTGGTCAAAGATGATTATCCAAGTTCTTCTGGCACAGTCAAGATAAGTGTCACTCAGGCTGGTAATGCAAACAATGAATTACGAAGGGAATGTAACAATAGGTGTTAATGTCTAGAGATGTGAAAGCCTGGGGGGGGGGAAAAAAAAAGAAAAAATTGGAAAGAGAACAGGTTTCTGTTTTTTTCCAAGGCCTTTTTTTGTTTTTTTCTCTGAAAAATTAAAAATAGTTGGAAAAAATAAGAAACCTCTGAAATATGTTTTTTGAATGATGAATAAAATGTTTCAGACAAGGTGTTCTTATATTGCTACCCTTTAATCTCCCCAAAATGTCTTCTAAGTAAGTAAGTCTTACTAAGTCAGTCTTCTCATATACTGGTAAAACCTAAGAGAGGCTAGAGTTCAGCAGCTTGTAGCTCCATTTGTAACAAAAAATAAAAAACATTTTCAAGTAAAAATTAGTAAACTTGTCATTATTCTCTGAATAAACTATACTTTTAAATTTAATATACCAGACATGATCATTTCATGAGCGAAGTTCTACACAATACATTTTATGTTCTTAATGTAGCAAAGTGAATTTTGATCTGTAAAGGGTGCTAAGAAAATAAGTTTTGTATATATTTCAATTTTCCCCAAAATTTCCAGTTCTCCAGCTGGATTAAGGAGATGCGAACTACCCCTTTTGTCTGCTGAACCGGGTACAAAGCTTATACTGCAGGGGGTCCGGTTACAAAATAACCAACCTTTCATCATACCGGGAAAAAAGGTTCTGTTGAAGGGCATGCGTAAGGGACGTGGCTACATCAGAGGAGGGGCTGGACAAACGAATTCCCTCCACTCCTTTCCAACAAACCCTATGGGGCACCGCGACATCATTGTACTTTGCAGGGGGTAGGACCCCCTGCGGCTAGGGAGCCCACCTAAAGGACCTGAGCAGAGAAGACAGCTGTCCCAGGCCTGATGGGTCTCAGCATGCAGATAGCTCTCAGTTGACAACTGTGAACATGGATAGTTGTAGGTTGTTCACCTACAACTGAGCCACACACTGAGAGACACTTGTTTCCAGCAGGTAGGTAGAAAACGCCTGGCCTTTAAGAACTGGAAATAAGAAAAATGAGTCATGGCCATGTCTGCAGATGCAGTTGGTTCCAGGTAAAACACCCATCTCTACAAAAGCAGCTGATCCCAAACTCCTGTGCTGCCAGGAAGTACTGCCACGTACACACCCCGCCAGCTTCCCAGATTCAAACCCTACTACCTGAACCTACGACGACATATATTCTGGAACGGTGGATGCGCAACTGGTCATACAGGCCCTAGTACCAGCCGAGGGATATTGGAATGGTGACAGAGAACAGGAGGATGCAAGTGGTAAGGAACTCATTAGCTCTGGAGGGCTAGCTGAAACCTGGAGGGCCTAGCAGGTGTTTAGCTGCATATTAATGGACCCACAATTTCAGGTACCATACCGAGTGCCAGAGTACTGATGGAGCACCCAATTACCTGAAAATACAAGGTATTGCTGTTATCAGTAAAACAGTAAAGGAAGGACAGTAAGTAAAAACATGGTACCAAAAGTAAAAAAATTGGAACAAAAATGGTATTTTGGTACACCAGGCAGTACCAATTAGCACCCAGTGTCATTGGGTCAACTACCGCTATTCTGACAGGTTTGCCTTGTTTTGTGGGAACTCATTTCAGCTCTACTCCAGCACTGTTATGAAGGTGAGCTAGGTAAGGATTGTAAAGCACTTTGAATACTGAAATTGCTATAGAAATCATCAGGGCTGAAATGAGAGAGATTCTCCAATAGCTCATCAAAATCCTGGTGCTCAGTTTGTTCTGGGAC
>QEPC01008366.1:2573987-2591294 GCA_003113815.1 Sphenodon punctatus | reverse complement strand
AATTGGAAAGAACAGGTTTCTGTTTTTTTCCAAGGCCTTTTTTTGTTTTTTTCTCTGAAAAATTAAAAATAGTTGGAAAAAATAAGAAACCTCTGAAATATGTTTTTTGAATGATGAATAAAATGTTTCAGACAAGGTGTTCTTATATTGCTACCCTTTACTCTCCCCAAAATGTCTTCTAAGTAAGTAAGTCTTACTAAGTCAGTCTTCTAATATACTGGTAAAACCTAAGAGAGGCTAGAGTTCAGCAGCTTGTAGCTCCATTTGTAACAAAAAATAAAAAACATTTTCAAGTAAAAATTAGTAAACTTGTCATTATTGTCTGAATAAACTATACTTTTAAATTTAATATACCAGACATGATCATTTCATGAGCGAAGTTATACACAATACATTTTATGTTCTTAATGTAGCAAAGTGAATTTAGATCTGTAAAGGGTGCTATTTTCTTATATAGATTTGTATATATTTCAATTTTCCCCAAAATTTCCAGTTCTCCAGCTGGATTAAGGAGATGCGAACTACCCCTTTTGTCTGCTGAACCGGGTACAAAGCTTATACTGCAGGGGGTCCGGTTACAAAATAACCAACCTTTCATCATACCGGGAAAAAAGGTTCTGTTGAAGGGCATGCGTAAGGGACGTGGCTACATCAGAGGAGGGGCTGGACAAACGAATTCCCTCCACTCCTTTCCAACAAACCCTATGGGGCACCGCGACATCATTGTACTTTGCAGGGGGCAGGACCCCCTGCGGCTAGGGAGCCCACCTAAAGGACCTGAGCAGAGAAGACAGCTGTCCCAGGCCTGATGGGTCTCAGCATGCAGATAGCTCTCAGTTGACAACTGTGAACATGGATAGTTGTAGGTTGTTCACCTACAACTGAGCCACACACTGAGACACACTTGTTTACAGCAGGTAGGTAGAAAACGCCTGGCCTTTAAGAACTGGAAATAAGAAAAATGAGTCATGGCCATGTCTGCAGATGCAGTTGGTTCCAGGTAAAACACCCATCTCTGCAAAAGCAGCTGATCCCAAACTCCTGTGCTGCCAGGAAGTACTGCCACGTACACACCCCGCCAGCTTCCCAGATTCAAACCCTACTACCTGAACCTACGACGACATATATTCTGGAACGGTGGATGCGCAACTGGTCATACATGCCCTAGTACCAGCCGAGGGATATTGGAATGGTGACAGAGAACAGGTGGATGCAAGTGGTAAGGAACTCATTAGCTCTGGAGGGCTAGCTGAAACCTGGAGGGCCTAGCAGGTGTTTAGCTGCATATTAATGGACCCACAATTTCAGGTACCATACCGAGTGCCAGAGTACTGATGGAGCACCCAATTACCTGAAAATACAAGGTATTGCTGTTATCAGTAAAACAGTAAAGGAAGGACAGTAAGTAAAAACATGGTACCAAAAGTAAAAAAATTGGAACAAAAATGGTATTTTGGTACACCAGGCAGTACCAATTAGCACCCAGTGTCATTGGGTCAACTACCGCTATTCTGACAGGTTTGCCTTGTTTTGTGGGAACTCATTTCAGCTCTACTTCCAGCACTGTTATGAAGGTGAGCTAGGTAAGGATTGTAAAGCACTTTGAATACTGAAATTGCTATAGAAATCATCAGGGCTGAAATGAGAGAGATTCTCCAATAGCTCATCAAAATCCTGGTGCTCAGTTTGTTCTGGGACATACCAAGTACCAGGATAACCTTTGCAGAGTTCTCGGTGAGGAAAAAAAGATAATTTTAAAAATCACTATGCATGCGCAAAATAGCACCACCCTTAACCGAAATGGTGGCGATACCAGCACTATTTTGTGCATGTGCAATTCGCTGCCCCTAACCAAAATGGTGGTGACACTATCGCCACCATTTTGGTTAAGGGTGGTGGCCATTTTGTGCCTGCATAATGAATTTTTTAATGTTTCTTGACAGGAACCCGTACCTATACCGCGATCTCAGTCCCAGTACTTGACATAGTGGGAAATGCTCGCGAGCAGCAATTTAGCTGCTTGTTTCACCCCTAGAAATGATAAATAGTTGTCACTAGGTCAAGCAAGTCATCCTCCTCACTACACCAGCACAGTCTGGGACTGAGGAAGAAAATGGGTTGTTTCCAACTGCTGAGGAGAACTGGATATGGAAGTCAAGCACCTGCTATGCTCATAGGAATTGCTGCACTCCCCAGCCACAATTAACTCACCCCACAGGAGCACGAGTGTTTCTCAAAGACTGGTCTGCACAACACCCACCCTCCATATGCCAGGCTGTGAACTTCGTTTTCCTCCAGCGTTAACACTAAAGGTCACTAAACTAGCAAGCCCTGACTATCGCAGCTGGAAATAATTCAAGTGATAATTAGACTCATTCTGGAAACGTTTCTCACGTGGAACCAACGTTGAACTGAACAGGAGCTTAGTGGGCAAAGGGGTGTGGATGCCTAGCCCAAGACAGCCTAGTCCTAGGAACAGAAGCTTCTTCTAATTCTCTGATTAGTAACTATTAAGTGGACACACAAATTAGAGTTCAAACAGTTAGCCGTGTAAATATCGGTAACTGGCAGATTCAAGATAACCAAACCAATTTGGCTTTTATTGGTTACCAATTGGTAGCTAGCGGTTTAACCAATATACTAATACTACCAATTTTTACCCTTTACCATGTTGCCACTCTGCCATTTTCTCATCCATTCCATAGTTACCAGCTCACACCCAGAATTCCTTTCCCATCCACACACACCAAATCTGATTTTAAGCTTAACATAGTTTCCCATGGATACTTGGTTACATTCAGTATTTGGGAAAGCCAGTTACCCAACAACAGAATTAACCAGTATCTTAGAAAGTCAGCTAAACAACATCTTGTTGACTATTCAGAAAGTCGATCATCACGGTTACTGAATTAGGTATTCACTTCTGCTGTAGCATAGGTCGTCTTGATCAGAAATCCTACAAATTGACTTGTTCTGATGCAGTTACGTCACTACGTAATGCAATGGAAAAGGGTCTACTGTTAAGAACGTGGATTTAAAATATTAACCCGTACCTCTGAAATTCAGAAAATCTCCCCCCCCCCCCTTCACCCTCCACTATACAGGACAACAAGACATGATTTTCTACTGGATATTTTTGGGCGCTTGCACACAAGACATGGGGAGGGGCAGCAACTGCCGTAAGCTGAAATTGCCGCAGGGCAATTGCGTGAAGCTCTGCTCATGTGCATGGGTTTTTTTTAAAAAAGAACATCAGCCCATTTCTGCTGTGATTTCACTCACAGGAGACAGGGCTCATAATCCAGCCCTGTCTCCTGTGAGTGAAATAATGGCAGAAATGGGCTGATGACGTTAAAAAAAACCCACGCACAAGCAGAGTTTCACGCGATCGCCCAGCCACGATTTTAGCTCGTGATAGTCCCCCACCCCGGTCTTGTGTTCAAGCGGCCTATGTTTTATTTAATGGAGCAGACAGACATCAGCATAAGAAAGCCAAATCCATTCCATTTTGCAGTGATCATCATTTTAATAGCACGCTCAGTTTCAAAATGCGGTCTAGTTCACCCTCACAACTCTGAGGTACGTCATTATTCCCATTTTACAGATGGGGAACGGAGGCTGAGACGGAACAACTCAAGACCACCAGTGAGCTCATGGCTAGGGTGGGATTTGAATCCTGGTCTCAAACACCTTGCTCACTAGGCTACGCTGGAGAGGAAGCCATTATGAGGACCTTCACCAGTAACACAGACAAATCCCCAGATCACAGCTTACCTGGTCCATGACAAAAAAACAACCTAATTCCAATAGGATAATATTGGCGTAACTCAGTGACCACATGCTGTTCTGACATGAACCCATTATGGCCAACGGCCTTACCACAGGGCACCCACCACAGGGACCCCCTGCTACTGTCTCTACTTCTGAGACTCCTACAGTAGCCCCCATTCTTACCAGGGTAGGATGTGGGACCCTGCAGAACTGCGTTGGCGCTGCCCAGGTTACCGCCGCGGTGGGCAAGTAGGAGTGCGTGCACGCTCCCGCGACCCACACACCTCCACCTGCTGCCCCCACACAGAGCAACCGGGGGCAACAGAGGTTGCTCTGTGAGGGGCATGCATGGGGGATGGCTGTGCACCCACCTGCCCGCACCGCCCCTGCAGCAGCACGCACACTCATCCCCCCACAGCCGCAGCCCGTGTAAGAAGGGCCCGTGTTTCACAGTAGGCTTTTATTACAAAATAGACAAAGGAGGCTGTCAAAGCAGAGCTGGCGAGGGGCCTTAGAGACAGGTGAAGCACCTGTCAACAGCTTTTAAATTGGGTTTTTGTTTCTTAACCCAACTAAACTTGAACCTGCCTGTACCTCTTTAATTAAATCTTCCATTACCGACAGAGGTCTAGAGATGCTTAATGAGCCTCAGTCAGGAGGCATTTGCATTCGGCTCACTGCACACAGGCTTCCTTGTAAGATTCCTTCAGTTTAAGTTTCTTGAGGCAGCGACAGGGACCTGTGTGTTCACTGCTTTTCCCCCCATTGCATCCAACTAGAATGGCCAGATATGCAAATTTTAGAGGACACTTATGTATACCCCGCCCCTCCTGCTAAAGCAGCTCGGGGCAGCTAACAATTCATAAAAATATAAAAATGCAATATAAATTAAAATATATAAATACAGCATAAAAACATTACTATCCATATGGGGGATGTTAAAATCCATACGAAGGTTGCAGGGCTGCATTGGAGCCAATGCAGCCCTGCAACCTGTATTTCCCATAAGCATCCTCTAAAGTCTGCGCCTCTGGCCACCCTACTTCCAACAGGGAAACCAGAGTGAACATGGGTCCCTGACTGTAGAGAAAGCCAGAAAGAGCCACGATGCCCATCTCCCCATTTCTTGCTGACTCACTGTAGTTTAAAATAAATTCTCCAAGCAGGCTTAGCAAGTGCAGATTAGTAGCTTACTAGTCCGTCATCTGCTGGAAGCACAAAGCATCAGAACAGGGAAAATTAGAGGGGAAAAACAAATCCTTCTAATTTGCTGCACAGAGTTTGCATCATCCCACAATATAAATAGGGCCCTTCACTTTCAATTTTTATTTTTCCAGGGAATTTCTCAGTGTTCATTGCAACAACATAAATGGGTGAAAATCTGTCCAAAAAGGACTCATTTTTCTGGGTAAATATCAGGGTTTATTTTAGTGGACAGAAAGACAGCAATAGATAGATAAGATAGAGACGATGATATGCATTCTGCAAAACAAACAAAAGAACAAAACAAATTCAAAAGCCTCCATGAGGAAGGTGTAGCAATTGGTGCTTACCAGCAGTAAGTCTATGCAGGATCAGGGCCCAATAGGTCCCTCACTCAGGCAATCAGCTCAGCAGTCTCTTTCAGCTCAACACGATCTACTTTCTACCTTATAAGTTATGCCTCTCCAAGCAGTCACTGTCTGCTTGAGCTCTCTAACAGGCTCCAAGCTTGGGCTTTGCTTCCTCAACAAGTCCCTAGGTTACTCACAGTCCATGTAACCCTTGCTCACCCTAGTTCCCCAGGTTTGGCTTCAGCTCTGACCTTACCCTGGGTCTTTCACAGGAACTTGCATTCTAGCTCCTCTCTTCTCAGCCGCACACACTCAACTGAACTCTCTCTGGTCCTGCAGCAATCTTTTGTAAACTGCACCAACCCCCCAAAACACAGCTATTTCCTGTCAGGCTCTGTCCTGCACTTCCGGAGCACCTGCAGGTTCCTTAGCACCTTCCTTCGCTGGTGCTAGCTGTGCTCTCAAAGGCATAGCAGCCCTCAGACTTTGCCGTTATAGTAGGTTCTCAATTTTATTTATTTATTTATTTATCTGTTTGTGGGGGAGACCCACTAAGACTTTTTTAAAACTCTGGGACCCAACTTAAAATAAATTAAATCAAAAATCGAGGCGCAACCAAGTGGCAGCAACCAGGGTAACTATATATTAATCAGAGGGCCCCTGGCCTTGGTTTGCTGCTGGTAAATGCGAGGTCGGTAGCCAATAAGTCATCTACTGCCCGGGTGATGATCCTGGACCAGGCGGCTGACCTCACACTTATTACAGAGTCCTGGCTGGACACAGAGTCGGGGCCTATACTGGCTGACCTTGTTCCGGAGCTGGGTACTCCGTACAGCATCAGCCTCAGCTGGGGGGCCAGGGTAGCCATTATTTTTAAGGGTACATTCTCTGTGAGGAGGTTTCCTCTGCAAACTATCATGGGTATAGAGGGCCTTCATCTGGTGTTGGATTTGGTCAGAGAGTAGGAATACTGCTGATATACTGGGCATCCATCTGTACGGCAGTTTCCCTGCCTGCACAGACCAAGCTGGTGTCGAAGGTGGTCTTGCGGTCCCTCAGGGCAATAGTCCTAGGGGACTTCAACATCCATGCCAATGCCAATCTTGGAGGGGCAGAGCGTAAGTTCATGGTCGCAATGACTACCATGGGCCTGTCTCCAAGAATGGTGGGCCCCACACATGTTGGAGGACATACCCTGGACATGATATTTTGCACAAGCCTTGAGGCGGGGGAAACCGTTAGTGGGGGATGTGTCATCAGTGCCCTTGTCATGGACGGATCATTATCTCCTCTGGGCCAGTATCCTGGCGTATGTCGGCTCCTGGGAGGGTGCAGAACCAGTTAGGATGGTTCGCCCCCGATGGCTCATGGAACCTGGAAGGTTCCAGTCCACTCTAGGGGATGTATCCTCTGATCTCAATGGCTGCTCGCTCGATGACCTCGTGACCATATGGAATTCCGTGTTGGTGGAGGCCATCGACCGGGTGGCTCCCAGGTGTCCGCTCCCGAACTGCCGATAACGCAGATCCCTGTGATATACGGAGGAACTGTGGCGGATGAAGTGGGAAGGGCGGCAGTTAGAGAGACCGTGGTGTCACTCGCGTGCTGAAGTTGACCAATTGCAGCATAGAGTCTGGTTGTGTACCTATGCTGTGGCGGTGCAGGCAGCAAAGACATTTTTCTCATTGCGCCCGCTAAGTCCTGCCCGGCGGAGCTTTTCCGGGTGGTGAGGGAGCTGGTCAGTCGGACCTCCCTCCGCCTGGATTTAGTCATCAAATGCCCGCTGTGATTTGTTTGTGGACTCTTCACGGATAAAATTGCTCAAATCCACCACAGTTTTGACACAACGTTTTTAGCAGTAGGTGAGCCAGAGGCAGCAGAAGTCCCATCTTGTCCTGTTTTGTGGGATGAATTTCAGGATGTGTCGCCCTCAGATGCAGGGAATGCTCTTGCGACTGTTCGAGCCACTTATTGTGAACTAGATCCATGCCTGTCCTGGCTGGTGAAGGCCAGCCGGAAGACATTAGGGCCGTTGCTGGCGGGGATTGTCAATGCCTCCCTTGGGGAAGGCAGGGTGCTAGGACTGTCTCAAGGAGGCTGTGGTGCAGCCCCTACTCAAGAAGTCATCATTGGACGTTGGCGTCCTGGTCAGCTAGCAGCCGGCCTCTAACTTTCCCTTTTTAGGGAAGGTCATTGAATGGGTGGTGGCCCGGCAGCTGCAGGAGTATCTGGACCAGATTAATTTTCTCGATTCCTTACAGTCTGGCTTTCGTCCAGGATATGGCACGGAGACTGTGCTTGTGGCCTTGGTCGACGACCTCTCCCATGGGTTGGACCGGGGTCGTTCGACCTTGTTTATTCTGTTAGAGCTCTCGGCTGCATTTGATACTGTTGGTCATGAGTTGTTGATGACTCGGCTGCGGACCGGACAAGGACTGGCAGGACCATTCTTGAATGGTTCCGCTCTTTCCTGGCTGGGAGAACCCAACGTGTGGTCCTGGGTAATTTTTCATCTTCTCCCTGGGGTCTGACGTGTGGGGTCCCGCAGGGTTCTATCCTGTCCCCTCTCTTGTTCAATGTGTACATGCAGTCTTTGGGGGAGGTTGTTAGGGAGTTTGGCGTATGGTGTCATTAATATGCTTATGACACCCAGCTATCTCTCTCATTTTTATCCGACTCAGGCCCGGCAGTCTCGGTGCTTACCTGGTGTTTGACGGCTGTGGGGGACTGGATGAGGGCAAGCCACCTGACGTTAAATCCCGACAAGACGAGGTGATGGTTGTGGGAAAGGTCAGGGGAGTGGTGGCCCCCCATCATTGATGGGGGTCTGTCCTCCCCTGGTATCTCAGGTTCAGAGTCTGGGAGTACTCCTGGACCCACAGCGCCATCTGGATGTCCAGGTGGTGGCTGTGGCAAAAGGGGCATTTAGCCAATTACATCTGGTGCATCGGCTTCGGCCGTATATCTTGGACTCGCATCTGGTCACAATCGTCCATGCTTTTGTTACCTCAAGACTGGACTACTCTAATGTACTCTACGTGGGGCTACCCTTGGTGCTGGTTTGGAGACTGCAGCTGGTGAAGAACATGGCAGCTTGTCTCCTAACGGGGACGGGCCGACGCGAGCACATTACACCGATGCTTCGCTCTCTGCACTGGCTGCCGATAGTCTGCCGGGCCCAATTCAAGGTGCTGGTGTTGACTTTAAAGCCCTAAATGTCCTGGGCCCAGCCTATCTGCAGGACCGTCTCCCCCACAGGATCCTGGATTGGCCCCTGCGGTCAGCCAGGGGCGCCCTCTTTGAGGTCCCCCGGGTTTCTCGGGTGTTGACCTTGCGGAGGGTGTTCTCTGCGGCCGCACTGTGGCTGTGGAACTTCCTCCCGCCAGGGGTCCACCTGATTACCGACCTCCCCTCTTTCCGTAGACAATGTAAGACCAGGCTGTTCTGCTGTGCCTTTCCCGAGGGAGATGGGCTGGGTGGGGTAGGGGTTAATTTGTTTTATTGTGGGGGTTTTAATTGTATTATTGCTGTTTTAAAATCTGTTTTAATATGTTGTTAGCCGCCCCGAGATGCTTTTAGCAGGAGGGGGCAGCATACAAATTTTATAATAAATAAATAAAATAAAATAAAATAAATGTAAACATCTATTACAAGGGTAACACATACTCTCTATATATTAGGCGAGGCGCAAAATTTGCAAGCGCCTGGGAGCCATTGGTGCCCAGAAAATTGAGGCTGGCACCTGGGTCAGGGTTGTAGTAGGGTAAGAATAGATAAAGTCTGGCGACTGAATTTTTTTTTTTTGCTCCTGGAGTTCAATCTGAAATTTCATGCCCTTCAGTAGGGATCACGTTACCCTGGTTACTCCTGGATTTTTTTTTAATCTATCTATCTATTTATGGTAGGTTCCAGAGGTTTTTTTTTAAAAAGAAGTTTTAGTGGGCCTCCTCAATATAATAAAATAAATAAATATTGAGAGCCTACCTCATAGAGGCTTTTGAACTTGTTTGTTGTTGTTTTTTTGCAGAATGCACACCCCTCATCTACGCATACAGAAGATATTTCCAGCATGAGCTATAATTCCAACGTTTAACCAGGGCATGTGTTCCATATAGAGCATCCCTGGTAATGTATAAGCTACGCAAAGAGCCAAGATTGGCTTGGTGCCTCCAGCAGAGCCGGTACCTGGGAACTCAATATTCTTCTGATTGCGAGTAATAGCATCAGGATTACAAATTGCCTCTCTCGCCGTGGCAGGAGACAAAGAGCACTGGAGTTCAGTAGCAACAGGAAAAGGCTTCTAAATTACCTGCTAGTGGGATACAGAAAAGCTGCTGTGTCCAACAACTGAAGTGATCCTTAAAAATAAAGAACAGAGCTAGATTATGCCTGGACCCAGCCAGACAACAAACTTCCTAGTCGAGTTTACTTATTGGGGCAAGAAGCCCCAGTAAGTCACTGCACAGAATGTTTGCCCTGGGACACTGGCATGTATCCTGTGCAAGCAGCCCTCAGACCTCAAAACCCCAAACTGAGAATCATTTGCTTCAGTGGAGAAGAAGAAATGCAGTTACTTGGGGGAGAAACATATTGTAAAGCAAGCCCGGATTAGAACTAGGGTTATCATCTCTCGGGGGTTTGTCCCAAGTTATAAGGTTTTGACCCAGAGGCTCCAGAGGAGTCCAAATATTTCAAGGTTAACCAAGGTAACCCAGGTAACTCAGAGAAATCAAGGCTTCCAGGGGTGGCTTTGTCAGAAAGGGGATGGGCCTGTGTGACTCCGCTTCCTCTTGGTGGTCCCACCCCTGCCATAACCACACCCCTGCCAGGACAGCCAAGCTGCCTCTTGGTGAAAGTCCAGAGAGAGATGGTAGCCCAGCCCCACACCCTGCAACTCCAAAAGCAGCTCCTCGGAGGAGCTGGATGATTCTCCTGCAATAAGAAGTGACCTCCAGGAGATGAAGGAAGCAGGCGAGAGCCAGAGCGAGGCTGCAGTGCAAAGAGAGGCACTGATTAGCAGGTTGTTTGCTGGCTGGTAGATTCAGGATGGCTTGATGACCAGCAGCAGCCCTAATAAAAAATAAAATCACATACGGAGGCTAGAGAAAGAATATTGTAACCTGTCCTGTGTCCCTGTTTGAAGAGGGAATGATGCTCATCCCATTAAAATTATGGCTGAAACTCCCTAGTTCAATTGCATGAAGATCACGCCCTCGATTTCCTAATGTACTGATAGGAGTCCTGAGGTGAGTTGTTCCTGCTCACGCTGATTTATTAATTCCCCTCACTCAACCAGTGATTTATTGACTTTTAATTTTACAAGTCTTGGTCCAGGACTCTGCATCGTTTAATACACCATGGGGTATTTCAGTATAAAATGGGCAAAGTGGGCTTTGGTTCCAGACAAGCACAGACTGTGCAACTGTATTTATTTCAGTTTGTATCCCAACCTTTCCTTTCTCTTAGGGGGCTCACATTTCAACTTATTAACTTTAACAATTAACATGTAACCATTACCGTTTGACTAATTAGCTCAACCCTTAATCTTCACAGCCACCCTGTGTGGTAGGTTAGGCTGAGAGACCTGTGACTGGCCCAGTGCCACACAGCGAGTTCATGGCTAAGGTAAATCTTGAACTGGGGGCCTCCGCCTACCTCCTGATCCCAGTACTGCACTCTTAACCACTACACCACACCGGCTCTCTATACAGACCCCTGTGTGTTAGGGGGCCCTTTAATTGCCCCTGCCCACAGAGCCAGCCTTAGGGTAGGAACAGCCTTCACCCTAACCCCAAGCTTTCAGAGCCCCCCCCCCCTCAGAGGCAGAGCTCCAGGAGCCCCCGCCACCACTGTTACTCCCAAGGTTCAAGACAGCGGCACTCCCAGGGAACCTTGTAGTTTCCCTTTTCCCCTATCTATCACTTCTCTCTTCCATCAGAACAAGTTAGAATGAATTTGGTCCGTTTCCATTTCCTGGATTGACCTGTGTCTCCAGTCCTTAACCTCAAGCACTGAGAATGTAGGAAGGGAGCAGAGACAAGGGCAGGCACTAAAGGTAGAAAGTGGATTCATGCATCCATAATCCAGATCTTCCCTTTCAGGCTCATAGGTGGCCAACATTACCAACCCCAATGCCAGATCTGGCATGCTGTAGTATAGTGGTGAAGAGTGCAGTACTGGGGGCAGGAGGCGGCCCCTGGTTCAAGACTCGCCTTAGCCATGAACTCACTGGGTGACCAGTCACAGCTCTCTCAATCTAACCTACTTCACAGGGTTGTTGTGAGGATTACTAGTTGAGTTAATCGGTTTAATGTTCATGGTTATTGTTAAAATTAATTAATTGAAATGTGAGCCACCCAGACCCTAAGGGAAAGGTAGGGATACAAATTAAAATCAGTAAGTCATCTGCCCCTGCCCCTACCCCTACCCCAATGAAAATGTTTGACAAACACATATGGACTCACCCATAGGGTGTCTTTAGACGTAACGTCAACAGGTGTCTGAATGTGTGTTTTGACGTTGATATGAACACCGGTTTGGCCCTGCGTTCACCATATGGCGCTGCTTAGACACACAGCCCAGTTTGGGGCAAATCAGTGTTTTGCTCACCACCTGATCTCAGCACGCAAGCGCAGCTGCTTCGTTCCCCGTGTTGTACCTGCTAACAGGCCATGCAAGATCAGATACAATGTTGGTCACGTGTTCAGCTAAAACACGCAAATTGTCCTTGTGATGCAATGGAGTTCACATCGCGTGTTCAATGGGTGGCCAAATTGATGTTTGGATTGTTACGGTGCTTACACACAAACGGCAAAACACGTGCTATGGGGTTTTGACACCCGATCTTTGTTATGTCTAAAGATGCCCATAATGAACTGTTGAGACTCAGTAAAACTCAACACCTCCTCATTTATTTATTTATTTGAATTTATATGCCACTCTTCCCAGAGGCTCAGGGCAGCTTACAATGCATAAAAACATTTAAAACTAATCTAAAACCCCCACAAAACCCACCCACCTCCTCACCCGTTTCCTGTCCCCCACCCTCTGAATGCCTTTTCAAATAAAAAGGTCTTATACCGCCTCCAGAAGACGTTCAGACTCAGGCTCAAATGAACATCCAGCAGAAAGTGATTTCCGAAGCACGGGGGCAGCAACTGATAATGCCCCCCTACGAGCCCTTGTTGTATGAGCAAGGCTAACAGATGGTACCCACAGGAAGTGCCTCTCAGCTGAGCGCAGGGGCCGCGAAAGGACATGGAAGAGCAGGCGATCGTTAAGATATGGGGGGGCCCAGACCGTTTAGGGCTTCAAAAGGTCAAAATCAGCACCTTGAATTGTGCCCCCCTAACGTAAGGCTCTCCCAGCATTGCAAACCTACAGACCCACAGGTTGTACATAGATTGAGGTTTCTAGTTTATTCATGGGTGGGGCTCCGTGCATTTGAGACTCCGTGGGCCTGTACCTAACACCAATGCTCATTATGACATTTCAAGTTCATTTGTGGATCCGATGTCTGGGGGAAGAGGGTCATAGAGAGTCCAGTGCCATCACGAAGTCCACACTGCTTGCATCTCATACTGGCTAACCTCTTATCAGGGTTTAGCAACTTTCTGGCTTGGTTGTTTTAGGCCGCTTGCACACGAGATGGGTGGGGGGAGGGACTAGCGCAAGCTGAAATCACGCCAGGGGGGAATCACGGGAACCTCGGCTCATGTGTACTAGATTTTAGCCCAGTTTTAGCACAATTTCACTTACGGATCACAGGGCTGGATTTTGAGTCCTGTAATACACAAGTGAAATCGTGCCAGAAACAGGCTAAAATCTAGCGCACATGAGCCAAGGTTCCTGCGATTCCCCCCTGGCGTGATTTCAGCTTGCGCTAGTCCCTCACCCCACCCATCTCGTGCGTAAGCAGCAATTCCCTGTTCTCACCCTCACAGGCAGAATGGTTGTCACATCTGCCACAGGAACCTTTCAGTATTCATTCTTCAAAAGAGCTGGACGGGGATTCTCTCCCCTAGTAACATTTACATCCTCATTCCGATGGCCTTTCCATCATTGTGCTCAACCTCTCTCAAGAATTAAAGCATCACTAAACAAACAGGATGAAAGCATTGCATATCGGAACTTACTGGAATTGCTGTTTTTAGCAGATACGGAAACATCCAGGAGGCACAAGCCGCATACAAACTAAATCCTGTGTCACGATGACCTCTTTGGATGAGAAAGAACTCTGGGAAAGCAATGAAATCCCCATACTGTATGAGGTCACTAAAACCCACGCAGGAGTTGTGACTAAGGATAATGCAATTCTTCACAGAAGAATTTAAAGCTTTACAAATATAAAAATCATATAATGTTAGGTCTTGCTCAGCATTTTGATGTCCCAGAGCTCTGTAATAAGCTTCCCTTCAGTCTTTGAAACAATTTGGGGGAAGGTATTTGAGTCATCGTTAAGGATACTTATTGAGTTTAAATCCTCACTTCCAACTTCCTCTTGCTCAAAAGCAAAGGTAGTTATTTTCAGTCCCCTAAGTTATCCCTCCCTCCATAATGCAGACAGAAATCTAGCCATAGGATGAATTTATCAAGCCAGTAACCTACCACCAAAGGTTTGGCGAGTTATTTTTAAGCAGTGTGTGAAGTATGAAAACTCTGAAGAGAGCCGTGGAATGCAGGAAAAACCTACAATCACACACACATGATAAACCCTGACAGCAATTTATTTTTTTTATAACTGAACTATTTTTTTTGCTAAGCGCCTTTAAATATCCCATTTGTGAAGTCTAAACAGCAGTATTTACCCATCTATCACGTCACCACTTTTCCATCAGAAAAGTTAGAATGAATTTAGCCTCTTCCCATTTCCTGGATTGACCTGAGTCTCCAGCCCTTAACCTCAAGCACTGAAAGAGTGCAGAGACAAGGGCATGCACTAAAAGGTTGGAAGTGGATTCTTAGATGATCTGGAACCTGCCTTTCAGGCCCATAGCTAAGACACTGGCACAGCGGACGGAGGCAGCCTGCAGGATAAGGGGACAATTTCTTCAGACTAAAAAATCAAGAGGGAAACATTTGGATACACCTTATTTCTACAGGGGCAGGGAGGAATTTTTTTTACAGGGGGGTAGTGTCACTTCCCTCCCCCTTCCCTCCTTAGCTACCCCACTGCTCCTTTTCCTTCCCCCATCCTTCACACACAATTTAAGCACCCCACCCTAGCACCTAACTGACCCTCCGAGCTTGTACTAATAGTCAGCTGGCCCAAAAGAGGGGCAAGGTTCCAAAACCCTCATCTAACAGATGAATCCGGTTTCTAAGTAGTTTCTCTCCCCTCTCCCCCTCCTACCACTCCCAGCTGAACTCTATTTTAGGTATCTGCCAACTGCAGAACAAAAATCCTTCTTAATTCTCCAGTCACTTGATTTAATCTATCCCCAATGCTCCTACAGAAATGCCAGAGAAAGGGGGGGGAAAGTTGATCTAGACCCTGATCAACCTACATCCGGCCTCATTATTCAGGTGCCGGCATCTTCTTACACAAATGTAGTTTCAAGATGATGGACCTAATCTGCATCCATCATTACAGAGGGGTAAAGTGGTTCAAGTGATATCTTTGACTGGACCAACAACTCCATCATTACAGCAGGTGAGGTAGGCTCCAGGTAAGACGAGACATCCCTGTTGGGTAACTAGCTGGGTGTGCAGTACCTCTATAGATATCGGCAGGGAGAGGAAAACCCGGATCAGGCAGTTCATTGTCTGGAGAATGCGAACAGCTGCTTTAGCTTTTCGACAGCTATGGAACTGTAGAGGTTAGGGCCTGCTGATGTGAATTAGCATAGCTCCACTGAAGCCTGGGCACTATATGATATGTCAGGGGTCTTGCTGGTGGGGCCTGCGTGCATGCTCAGGGTCTAACTGATCTCAGGAAGGAATTTCCCCTCTGGGCAGATTGGCAGTTGACTGAGGGTTTTTCGCTTTCCCCTGTAGCTTGGGTGTGGCTCGCCTGTTTGGGACACTTGGATCCTCTTTATAAAATTATTTGCTCCGATTAGTCTCAGTCTCTACTTGCAGATATTGGTGGGATTTCTCCGTGCGGATGGTTGGGGTGTGGCAGGTCCTGCAAGTGGTGCAGGGGGCTGGACTAGATGACCCCTGAGGTTCCTTCCGGCCTTGTGACTCTATGACTAAGTCACTGACAAGGTCACACAAACCAAGGATAAAGCTTGACTGTTCTGGCTCCCACAATGCTGGTTTCCCAGCTGGCTCCAACTATTTACAGTAAATTCAAATATTTCAGAATCTTGTTAGACCATATTACTCTTACTAGCATAACAAATTCCAGATTGGTTACACTCTATGTAAGGCAGAGGCAGTGAATCTCAGGCCCTGGGTCAACGCGACCCAGGGCTTGTTTTTACGTGGCCCCTTGCATCCAGTAAGATGCTGATGTGACTTTAAAGACATGAAGCAAACAAGTGATTTTCTCCACCTAACAAGTGCCACTCAGAAGGTGTTTTTAAATTCGACGCATCCAAGCGTGGTGCCCCTCCCCCTTGTCCACACGTCCAACTGCTCGTTTGAAGTTGGTGCCTGGGGAGATGCACTCCCATAACCCACGCATAGAGCACTCCTGAAAAATCCAGAGTGCCCCGTGTGGGCCAGGGTGGCCACCTCCGTAGACCGGGTAGCCATGCCGGTGTGAATCCTTCCACATGCACTTCCCGTGCATGGGTGCCCCTCTGCCCTGGAGTTCCTGGATCTGGTCTATGAATCCAGCTCTTGCTGCCCAGCACTGAAAGACTGAGCTAAGGGTAGGAAGCAGAGATAAGGGCATGCACACAAGGATCGAGGGCAGATCCCTCATCTGGCCCCCTCCTCCTTTTGAGCACAACCCTTAAGCCCTCTTGCCCCAACTTCTCTGCAGTTCTCAGAACTGCTTTCAAAATGGGGCTCGGGAGGGAAATGGTTCTTTATGCCTAGTGTAAAAGACTCTCTTTCATCTGCTGGGCCTTCATTGTTGTAGTTTTACAAGGTGGATCTCACTTTGCAGTCCTGACCTCACTGAAGTCAATGGGACTTCCTACCAATTTTACGCACAGTAATGCCCTGGGGCTTCACAGATTTTCAAAATGCAGCAAGTGCTAGAAGTCCATAACAGGAGATTTAATGTATTTTTTAATCAGAATGGTTTGTGAAGAAACTGGATATCAACTGGTTGTTGAAGTAACCAATGCAGACCTGTTACATAAAATTGGTTAAAACACTGCAGAGACAAAGATTTGAGAGAAAAAAAGAATAAAGTGGTTGGGAATATGGCAAGCCTTAGATTGGATATCAATTGTGGGAAAGGGGGAAACTGCCAATGGCATGGAGCAGGAAGAAAGCTCCATGCACCAATCGCAGGCCCCACTTGCGAGTCTGGAACCAGAGCCTCATTCCCACCTGGCTGTTCCTTGCACCAGTCACGAGCCTGGTTTACCTCCTTCCCAGGCAGGGCAGAGATGAGCAAGACTCACTCTGCTGAGCAGTGACCAGTAAGGAGACTGAGGGGCAATATGCAAGCAGTGCACGTCTATTGACGCTCACCCGCATCTTCATCTATTGACTGTGTCACCTATAGGATGCGGTTGAGTGTCACATGACATAGCTCACAAATGGGACGATTGTCCCATTTATTAACACTCAGACCTCATGGGGGTATCTACTGTTGCAAATGAACTTGGGATCACAGCCTAAATAACTAGCTTGTGAAGAAATCTTCTTGTGCAGAAGTACATGTCCCGCCTTTTTTTTTTAATCTGTAATTTTTTGGATCAACTACTAGTTAGCTTTTGTGAGAGTAATTTCACCAGAATTGCATATTCAAACCAACGAAACATATGTATGTATTCTGCCACTAAAACTGCAATACTCTGTTCTACATCCTTAACAAGTAGCTTTTTAAGCCTTGCTTTTATCATCATGTATTTGGTGC